>JACRUU010000028.1:7791876-8094376 GCA_030449085.1 Kryptopterus vitreolus | reverse complement strand
AAATTGTCTCTTTTGTTCAGGCTGGTTACATCAGAGACAGGCTTCCCAGTACTTCAGCTGGTTTGCTATGACTTCTCACATTTTATACTATATATATATATATATACAGTGGTGTGAAAAACTATTTGCCCCCTTCCTGACTTTTTATTCTTTTGCATGTTTGTCACACAAAATGTTTCTGATCATCGAACACATTTTAATATTAGTCAAAGATAACACAAGTAAACATAAAAATGCAGTTTTTAAATGAATGTTTTTATTATTTAGTGAGAAAAAAAATCCAAACCCACATAGCCCTGTGTGAAAAAGTGATTGCCCCCCTTGTTAAAAAATAACTTAACTGTGGTTTATCATATTTTATGTGAGTTTTTCTGTAGCCACCCCCAGGCCTGATTACTGCCACACCTGTTTCAATCAAGAAATCACTTAAACAGAAGCTACCTGACACAGAGAAGTAGACCAAAAGCACCTCAAAAGCTAGACATCATGCCAAGATCCAAAGAAATTCAGGAAGAAATGAGAACAAAAGTAATTGAGATCCATCAGTCTGGTAAAGGTTATAAAGCCATTTCTAAAGCTTTGGGACTCCAGCGAACCACAGTGAGAGCCATTATCCACAAATGGCAAAAACATGGAACAGTGGTGAACCTTCCCAGGAGTGGCCGGCCGCCCAAAATTACCCCAAGAGCGCAGAGACAACTCATCCGAGAGGTCACAAAAGATCCCAGGGCAACATCCAAAGAACTGCAGGCCTCACTTACCTCAATTAAGATCAGTGTTCACGACTCCACCATAAGAAAGAGACTGGGCAAAAACGGCCTGCATGGCAGAGTTCCAAGACGCAAACCACTATTAAGCAAAAAGAACATTAAGGCTCGTCTTAATTTTGCTAAAAAAAACATCTCAATGACTGCCAAGACTTTTGGGAAAATATCTTGTGGACTGACGAGACAAAAGTTGAACTTTTTGGAAGGTGCGTGTCCCGTTACATCTGGCGTAAAAGTAACACAGCATTTCATAAAAAGAACATCATACCAACAGTAAAATATGGTGGTGGTAGTGTGATGGTCTGGGGTTGTTTTGCTGCTTCAGGACCTGGAAGGCTTGCTGTGATAGATGGAAGCATGAATTCTAATGTCTACCAAAAAATCCTGAAGGAGAATGTCCGGCCATCTGTTCGTCAACTCAAGCTAAAGCGATCTTGGGTGCTGCAGCAGGACAATGACCCAAAACACACCAGCAAATCCACCTCTGAATGGCTGAAAAAAAACAAAATGAAGACTTTGGAGTGGCCTAGTCAAAGTCCTGACCTGAATCCCATTGAGATGCTGTGGCATGACCTTAAGAAGGCGGTTCATGCTAGAAAACCCTCAAATAAAGCTGAATTACAACAATTCTGCAAAGATGAGTGGGCCAAAATTCCTCCAGAGCGCTGTAAAAGACTTGTTGCAAGTTATCGCAAACGTTTGATTGCAGTTATTGCTGCTAAGGGTGGCCCAACCAGTTATTAGGTGCAGGGGCAATTACTTTTTCACACAGGGCTATGTGGGTTTGGATTTTTTTTTTCTCACTAAATAATAAAAACATTCATTTAAAAACTGCATTTTGTGTTTACTTGTGTTATCTTTGACTAATATTAAAATGTGTTCGATGATCAGAAACATTTTGTGTGACAAACATGCAAAAGAATAAAAAGTCAGGAAGGGGGGCAAATAGTTTTTCACACCACTGTGATATATATATATATATATATATATATATATATATATATATATATATATATATATATATATATATATATATATATACATATATACATATATCACACACACACACACACACACACAACAGACAGACTGTAAATGTTATGAGCCCGACATGAGTCACAGACGATAGCAGCTGAGCAATTTGTAAGTCTGATTCCATGTAAAACACATAAATCTTTAAACACTGGTGACACATCCCCACACATGTGGTCAGTGCAAGAATGTTCTCTTTATCCAGTAAGGATCATACCACACGACGCATTTGAACACGTTCACACGTGTATTTCCTTGCGATCCGATCATCCGAGATGGACGCCTATTGGTAATGTGCCGAACCAGCTGCTCGTATTCACACACCAAATCACATCCTGTTGTCTGTCACGCCCTTTCTCGTTTCTCGCTACGGAATTATTTACGGAGTGTTTTTCCTCTGTTGCGAAATTGGCCAGAAATAGAGCGCGCAGAGAAAAAAAAAAGCGCTTCAAATTAGCGAGCTAGGACGTGAGAAACAGATGAGAGGAAGAAAGCGAAGCTGGTCGCATGAGAGATCACATGACCCGTCACGGAACAGGAAGACCCCTTGCTTTAATGACTGCTCCTCTCTTAGGACCGGGTTTAAAACAAAAGGAATGATCGTGTTGTTTATGCGTGTTCAGAGCATCCGTATTGATTTAGTTCCGACAACAGGCTCGGCGTGTTTATTATCCTCGACTGTCCTGCTATGGGACGTGCCACACTCTCGGTGCACACTTGCTTTCAATCGTCCCTTATTTCCATATTAGCGAGTTGAGCTTGGATAATGAATCATCCACTCTGCCTCTGTCTGTTTCGCTTTCATCCCCAAAAGCCCTCCTCAATTACAGTTTTTTTTTCCCCCTCATTCTTTAATTGAGGGGAAGGAGAAGGCATTGTGCTGGAGATAAATTAGAACAGGAGATGGGAGTAATTGCCAGCGTCTCTTAGTTCACTGCGGCCAGCCGCATATTGTCCAAAGTGGCGGCTCTGGATGGTGGAAAACACAAAGAGGGAATTGGGGTGGTTCGGTGCTTTTGTTCCTTTTTTTTGTTCCTATGCACTCACAAATTCAGGTATCGAATGCAAAGGATATATTGGACGCCGTTACACCTTCCCCAGTCGCGAATGCTCAACCTGTCGCGTCGTGTAGCCCCGGCGGAGGAAGAGCGCTCCCGATTGGGAACTGTGTTTTGCCTGTAAATATAGAGCTTTTTGAGAAAGAGGACATACAATCGATATTTCTCACAGGAGCCTATTACAGAATGTAGCTTTTCATATATTGTGCTCCATCCTCACACCGACTCGCTTTTTCCTCTTCTTGTTGCTTTTTATATCCTCCTTCTTATCAGATCTCTAGAGGCTCTTGTTACTCTTGGATGTTTTGAATCCATTTGAGACGAGCACTGTATAATCCGTTGCTGCAATTGTAAAATGTCAATAAGGCATGTGTCTTCTGACATTCCAAACGTTTTCCGGGAGAGTTCTTTACCGTCATGACTTTGAAATTTAAACGACTACGCGGCCAATCGGTGAACCCCGGGAAGCGTGGCTTCTATTTGTCAGGTCGGAAATCGGCTGTGGCTAAATCCGGAATAGGAAATAGTGGAAAATCTCTAAATAACATCTTCATTTCTCTTTTTCAACACTGTTTCTTTGCTGGTTAAATATATATAATAAAAAAAAAAAAATATATATATATATATCTATATATATATATATATATATATATATATATATATATATAGCCATATATAGCCAAGCATGAGCCACATTTGAAGGTCAAGCTTCCTTCTAGTGTGGGCGTGTGCGAGAGATCTGGTATCCACATGCTTAAGGTGGAGGTGCGTGACTTGCTCCGGCTCCTTTGCCTCATGGGCATGTGTGCGAGGGATTATGGGAGTTGTAGTATTTGGCCTGGGGACCTGCAAGTATATTGGAAAGATAACTGAAGATTGGCCTCTTCACCCGAAGATATGCTCGTTCTGTTTGCCAATAACAGAGATAGAGAGAAGGTGGGGGTGTGAGTGCGTTATTCATATTACGTCTCGACGAGTCTCCTCAGTTCATCCCTCTGCCGTGCTCTCAACTGTAAGTCCGTGGCGTGCGGATAAAATGAATTAACGTACATAAGTACGTAAATGGCAAACAGTTCATTTGTAGAACAGGTGCAGAAATGCTGCTTTCTCTCTCTCTTTCTACTCTCTCTCTCCACAACCTAGACCACAACAGTCGATTCCATTTAAGTTCTGGTGGATACATCTTTCAGTTTTGCTAAATTGGTTGCTGTCTGTTCAGAGGGAAAATTACAACTTCTATACAAAACATGTAAAAAAAAAAAAAATAAATAAAAAAAAAAACAAACAAACCTTGCGGGCATTTAAAGCAGCAGAGTTTCTGCGGCATCGCATCTCCACCGGCTGGGAAACCTAAAGCCTTTGAGAGCTGTCATGCTGAGATCGGTGCAGTTATAAGGAGGGTGAGGCTAAAATGGTGAGCGCTTCAATCCTGGTACAGTCAATCTCACCGGAAGTGACAGGGAATACAATGCTCCAGGGTGCTGAAGGATGTTTGATGAAGGACTATTATGTAACCCTCGTAGACCCCTATAATCCCGCACTTGGTTTAGAAGAAGCCTCTGGAACAGTTAGCTCTTTGAATGAGAGGACTGATGAGATGTACTCGAATAAGAAAGGAATCAGGGCTCGAGAAAAGCGCTCGGATATCGCTGGTTCACATCTCAACGACTCCGCAGGCATCCAAGCCAAGAAAACAACACTGCCTGAATGGGGTTGAAAAAAAAAATGGCACACTCGGTTTCCACTGTCAATCACCAGACAATCATGGGCACCTGTAGGATCATGTATGTGGAAGAGGGCAAATATCGCCTTTCTCTGAAGGTTACACAATATGAGTAGCACTTGGCTGGTTTCTTGAGTCTTAAAGAATGCTTTACGACTGCATTGATTACAACAATCTGTAGCTTAAATGAATAGTTTTTTGACATGGGCATCAACAAATATGGATGTTTTATGCAAATTATTAGTGAAACCAAACTCAACACAAGGCATGATCACAAATATATACGTTTAAATGTAATGTTACACAAATCAGCCATTGTTTCCACACAGATGGTTTTAATTGCCGGATGTGTGCATCTTGCAGGATTTTGGTGATCCTGATGCACATTTTTTTTTTTATCTTTTAATTTGGCTTCTTATAGATTATTATTATTATTATTATTATTATTATTATTATTATTATTATTATTTTATTTGAACTGCTCATACAGATCTGCAATGAATCGGGAATGAATACAATTAGTCCAGTAACGTCCCTACTACGTACAGATACACACACAGTTATAAACGCTTAAATAACACAAAAATTCAACCGTAACAAGATGGCCCATTAAGAAAAGCATCAGCAACTTTTTAGCATTATTTAGCATTAGGAGCAGTTCACTGAAGCTGCACAGTGGTGGCCCGGAGAGGCGGACTCATTACTGCAAAGTAGAGCAATGACAGTTGGTTACCACGACAACCGTGACAGTAACTAATTGGCACCAAGTCATACTGACTAGTTATTACTTCCGTGCTGCGTATGTGTAACAGAACATTTGCTATGCCTCCACCGGTGTGAAAGGGTCCTGTTTGTTCGCCGCCTTCGATATAAGAAATAATATTTTTAAAGAATTTTTATTTTATCAGTTTGAAAGTTTAAAACATTCCATTCGACTCTGGAAATGGCGCTTTGGACGACATAATCACCTGTTAATTTAATCAGGGTATAGTCTATTTTATCAGGGAGCTACAGTACATACAGCATGTTTATTATTATAAATAAGAGTTGTATTCATTGTGCTAGCGAAAAAGCAAATTACCTATAATAGAATAGAGTGCTTAGCATTTTGAAAGGTCATGAGTTTAAATCCTAGCCACACCATGCTGCCACTTTGGGCCCCTGAGCAAGGCCCTTGACCCCATAGCTGCCCATTTAGATGGGTTGTAATAAATTTTAAGACTGTATCTACAAATTGTGGAACGATTTAAGAATAATGTTACTCAACACAGAATTGCAGTTGAATATCTCATCATTTTGAGTAAAAGAAAGCATCATCAAAGCATCTGGAGAAATCTTTGGGACGCAAGGGACAAGAGTGAAAATCACTATTGGATGCCTGTGATTCTTGGGCCCCTGGGGTGGCCCTTGCACTTAAAACAGTCATGTTTCCGTCATGGAAATCACAGCATGGGTTCATTAGCACCTCCAGATATCATTGTCTGTGAACACTGTTTGCCATGTCATTAACAAATGAAGGATAAAACTCAAAAGAAAGATAAGACATACGTGAACATTACTGATGAATGCCACCAATCCTCTCTGGGCCGGTCCCACACACCATAATTAACTGTATTGTGTAAACCTGCTTTGTGACAATCACTATTGCAAAAATGGCTCCATAAATAACATTGAATTGAATTAAATGCGTTTAAAATGTTGTTATTGTTGTTGTTATTATTATTATTATTATTATTATTATTATTATTATTATAAAACTGTGAATAGAATATGGATTTATGTAATTTTACACTTTACATCCTATTATCTACCATTTAACCAAACTGTATATCTAATATTGTGGAATTATAACTTGCTTTATAGCAGCTCTAAACAGTTCCCTCAAATCCTCCTTTTTCTCTCTGTGAAAAAAAAAATAGCAAACTTTTGCTCGTTTACGTCTCGACTAATAATCTGCCATTGAGGAAAACACTAGCAGCGGAAACTACTTCCAAATAATTGAAATATCCATTCATATATAGGTCCGCCTGCGAGTTGTTACTACGGAAAAGATAATATATCAGACAGAGTGTGTTTAACGTAAACTTGCGTTATGAATCACACCTGGTACTTGTGCGAAGATCTGCGTTTAAATACAAATAAATCAACACCAATCAGAATGCAGAAAGCCGCAGCCCAATGGTATAATCGTAGTGTTTTATTGTTTATTTAATGGCAATTATTCCTTCCTGCATTTTCTCATTTTACAACATTAAATAAAAAAAAATGACTTAATAGTTTTGCGGATATTAAATATTCAATACATGCCGTTATAGAAAAGTTGATCCTGCCTTAATGTACCGTCTAATTAAAGGAAAAATAAACCTATTCCCACATGTCCAATTTAAGGCTTGGGCATTAGGTTTAAAGATGTTACTTCATCATATATGATACAGTTTTTTGTTTAAAAGGCAAACTGCAAAATAAAAAGAAATAAAAAAAAGCCATCAGAGAGAGAGAGAGAGAGAGAGAGAGAGAGAGGGAGGGAGAGAGAGAGAAAGTGCATGCACTACAGAGTTGTCTCAGAAGCTGGAGTTTCGACACACTGTGTATGAGCCATGAAAGAATGTCTGAGTTTCAGATAGCCTTCTCTCCCATCAAGGCAACAAGAAACAATAGCAATTACCTTCTCCCTCTGCTAGAACGCCTAAGAAATAGCTCAAGCTAGCAGGGAAAAAAAGGTCAACGTAATATGTATTATGACAAAAGCGTTCATTATGGAGCCATACATTTGAAACCCTATAAAGCAATGTGCACTGTATCTTTTGTCATGTACTGAACACCGAGCTGATAGCTCCTGTCATCAACTGAGAAGAGGTGTGAAAGACAGTCGCAGGTGTAATGAGCATACAGGAGGAGGATTATTTAACCATGCATCATTTTCTCTCCGTTTGAAGGGGAAACTCATAGTAGCGAGCAGTCATAGTCGATTAAGTAGACTTTTTCTGAACCAAATACAAATGACATAGAAAAGACCAAACTGTAAGTGCTAGGAATCATAATCTATGTGCGCGTGCGTGGGTGCGTGTGTGTGTGTGTGTGTGAAATAGTTCACCTAAAATTATATTTATTGCCCAACCCTTGAGCTATTGACATGCGTATGTAGGAAAACTATATGGTTGTTTTGGAACACACCAATAGGTGGCAGCACAGGGATGTAAGCACAGTCACAGGCAGCACTGGACTTTAGAGGTAAGTGTGACAAGGTCCAGAAAATGTTTGAGAAGATACATTCCAGTAAGCTGGGACTGTGTAAGGGATAGTCATAGTGTGTAAACATAAATAAATAAAGCACTGTTTTGTCTGGGGGAGTGGGGATGGGTGTAGCTCAGCAGTTAAGGCGCTGGGCTACTGATGGGAAGGTTGGGGTTTGAGCCCCGCTATTGCTTAAGTAAGAAACTTAACCCTCTGTGTTCCAGGGGGTGCTGTATCATGACTGGCCACAAGGTAGGATATGCGAAGAAAGGATTTCACTGTGCTGTAATGTATATATGACAAATAAAGGCTATTCTAGTGTTTCCATCTTTATATACCCGGATAGAGAAAACTAAAGACGTGCATGCTGACCGCGATTTCTGTTCAGACAAATCACTTAATAAAAATCTCAACCGGAGACTGACCTCATACACTCTTAATCCTTTTGAATGCTTACACCTCTTTTTTTTTAATCCCAACCCCCCCCCCCCCCCCCCCCCCCCACCACCACACAACACACACACACACACACACACACACACACACACACATATATACGATCAATAGCTGGTCTACATAAGGCGGCGATGTACAACATTTAATTACGCATTAAACATTAATAAAAGGCAGTATTTCTGTGCGCCCGTAACTCCGAGACCCAAAGTGTGTGCACTCCATCTTTTTAATAGTACAACGAGCGCTCATTTTTTAATCCTTAATTAACGTGTTTATTCAATCAAAATCTAACAAAGTGGTATGATGTCTGAAGTGTGGCCATCCGTGCGGGATCGTTAGTGTCTCTACGGAGATTAATGGCGACGTGAGCGGCGCAGTCGGGCCAGGATCGGGAGCGGCGCGCGAGTGCCGGGGACGTCGCGTGGGGGAGATCGATAGCGGGTGAGAAAAAGCAGAGAGAAACTCGCCTTTGTAGACGACGGGCACGTGACACAAATTCGACATTTCAAAGGGGCTTAACCTTTAAATCAAAGAGTGTATTAAACACAAGCAGTGGCGCGCACACACACACACACACACACACACTCACACTGTGAGAATGAATTAACTATTCTGTGTGTGTTTATGTGTGTGTGTGTGCAGTTGGCACAGCTTTTCCTATTACTAGAGTCAGTTTTAATAAGTAGAAACATTAAGACTCGCCTAATTGTTAGAAATAAAGTAGAAGAGGGAGAAAGAGAAAGAATATTGTCTTAAGTAATTATGCTTATCCCCCCCCCTCTTTTTTTTCACTCTTTCGTGCATTCTCTCTCTTTCTCTTTCTGTTTCATAAATCATACAGATAATTGTCTCTAGGAGGGAGCAGTGGAGGTCTGCATCTTATTCCCTCTCTTCCTCTCTCTCTCTCGTTCTCCATCGAGCACAGCGGGCACTTTATGAAACTGAGGCTAAACTAATAAAGGAGTACCAAACAGTGTTCTGATTCGCCACAAGATCAGTAAAACAAAAAAAAAGAAGCAGGCCAAGTAAATGGGGTTCCTAAAAGGGCAGGAAAGAATTCTGGGATATATGAGACACCTTGGATATAAAAAGCCACAAGGCTCGAGAGATCCCGTCAGTAGTGCTGAAACCGGTGTGTATTCTCTCTTTTTTGATGCGCGAATCTGTGATTGACGCTTGCAGTCTAAAAAAAAAGAGAAGCGAGTGGTCGGTGTGTGAGATAATAACTATGTGAGGATGTTCGGAATTCACCGGATAGCGTTTAACAAACACGTACGTGCCTAATGGGCCGGAATGAGTTTAGTGAGTTAAACAAAATGCTAATTGGCTCACAGATGTTGTTTTGTGTGTGTTTGTGTGTGTGTGTGTGTGTGTGCCCCGGGGGCTTAGGGGGGTTAAGGGGAAGGTCATCTGAGTGTCAGGGTTACATTTGTGAGGCACGAAAACACAATGGGAATTAGAAATACACAGGAAACACTGGTAGCCAGCTGGGGTTTGTGGGAATTGAAGTTTAACCTGGAATCGTGTGTGTGTGTGTGTGTGTGTGTGTGTGTGTGTGTGCTGTCAACCTTGTTTAGCAAGTCTGTATTTCCTGACCTGATAACATTATATCAGTGGCTTACTCTCTCTCTCTCTCTCTCTCTCTCTCTCTCTCCTCTCACCACACTCTCTCTCTCTCTCTCTCGCTTCTGAATTGGAAAGTTGCAAATGAATTGTTCATCACACTGAACTGGCTGACACCTTCCTGAGAGTCGGAGTGGAGTTTGGATAAACTTTGGT
Organism: Kryptopterus vitreolus; assembly: GCA_030449085.1. Taxonomy (NCBI): domain Eukaryota; kingdom Metazoa; phylum Chordata; class Actinopteri; order Siluriformes; family Siluridae; genus Kryptopterus; species Kryptopterus vitreolus. Next base: position 8,084,327 of record JACRUU010000028.1, on the reverse strand, counting down.
GGAGTTTGGATAAAGTCACGCATCTGGAAGAAAGCATGAGGGATTTTTTTTTATCTTCCTTTTTTTTCCATCACTGAATGTTAACTGGTGTAGAAGCTCATGGCTGATTAGTGCGGAACTGGCAAAGCATGAAATCGCACCCGCGTCTTGTATGGGGAATTGACTGCATCTGATTGTGTACAGAAAAAGACTGAGATGAAAATAAATGAAACGCAGGCTCCGCTTTGGCGGCTTCTGTTAGCGGAAGGAGCTTCGCTACAGTGTGTGTAGCATAAGTGACAAAGTTTAGGCGTTTATTAGCGCCTTTGTCTTTGCCTCCTGAGGAGCGAACTGTGATCCTGGCCAGTGAGTTGTGCTGCTAGTGATGAAGCAATGGTGATGATGATCACTGGGGTAACAGTGATGACTGTATAGTATCCCTTGAAGCACAGCAGCCATTGCTTGAAAAAAAAAAAACAACAACTTGGTACTTTCAACGTGTGGCTGTGTGTGAGCATCCTACCAGCTGATGATATGGTGCTTGGGTCAGTATCACTCTGATTCACACCTCTCGCAGACCACCCACGTTACAAGAGTCACTCACACACACATATACACTGGCCTCAGGAGAGTATACAGCACTGACTGAGGGTCAGTTAACACTATTGAATAAAACTAGTCCAACGATGGCACATCAACCAGTCTAACTGTCATGCTGAGGTGAGAAAGCGATGACTGAAATTAAAAGCAGAAAGCGACAGACACGGAGAGTTTGCGCGCGTGAACGTGTATCCATCTGTTCATCACACATTCATGAGCATGCGCACACACACACACACACACACACGATATTTAAACGCCAGACATGGTTTTCAATGTTAGTGAGAGAAGGACACGAGAAAGACACGAGAGAAGGAACACAAGAGAAGAAAAGAAGAAACACTGCATACATGCAATATAACACACACACACACAAGCATATATATATATATATATATATATATATATATATATATATATATATATAGATATATATATATATATATATATATATATATATCTATATATGCACACACACACACACACACACACACACATATAATGTGCTATGTGTGTGTGTGTTTTTTTTTAGGCCTATTTAGCTCTGTCTATTACTGTAATTACACTAGTCCATCATTTGTAAATCCAATCATCTACTAATATCTGGGGCTCATAAAGCCTAAATGAAATGTTTACTCTAATCGATGCTATATTGACAGCCATATTACAAAAAACGACCATGATTAATTATAGCTGTACGTTGGTGCCATTGGCTTTATTGGACTTTGGTCATTCTTTAATAGTTGCTCATAATGACAGGGGCCTTCAAATAATGAAATAAACTAACAAACAAGCAAACAAAAGTTCTCCGTCTTGTGGTCACCTTAACAGACCTGATTTGACAACCTGCATGTTTACGCATAGCATTAGCTCCTAACCTCTACAGCCTTCTTGCTGGCTGTGATTGATCCGAATTCATAACTATCATCAATCGATTTGTCAGCACAGCTGCAATTTTTCCCCACCGCTCAGAAATGCCAAGGCTGCAAATAGAGCTCATTAGCAAAGACGAATCCACAAACTGTCAGAAATCAATTTCCATTATGAAGACCTAGGTTTACAGCTTTTTCTAAGGGAGGGGGGGGGGGGGGGGCGTTGGGAACGAGAATGTAAAAACCATAACATCGTAAAAGAGTCGGAAAGGATGGAGTGATGGAAAGAGGGAATGACTGTGGTGAGGGGGGGGAGACAAACAGAGAAAGGCATGGAATGAGAACATGAAGGATTGGAAAAGCCATGCTGTCATCATCATCAGCATCATCATTATCATCATCATACTCATCATCACCGACTTTATTTATACTTACAGGACAAGTTTATGACCTTGATTCTAAACCATAAAACTCCCTTTCGGGCTAAAGGTCATGCTTAAGTGCCCCTACATAAACAATTCATGAGGCTTGCATGACGTGACCGTAAAGCATCCGTAGGGCCTCAGCAATATGTCCAATAAGGAGGCATCGAAAATGCATTCCAGCGCTGTCCGTGGTGCTGGTGCATGAATGGTGGGACGCGCAGACGCATATACAGACAGATCTACGATTCTATTCTGATCGGCCTATAGAGAGCCATGACAGCATTTCAGAAGATTTCATGTCTCAGCAGCTTTCAGATTAATTACACAATACTAGTCATTCCTTGCTTTAAACCCCCCAGCGCCATCGTTCTCGTGAGCGTGCGTGAGTCGCTGTGATGGATCTTTTGTACTTCTCATTAGGGCCTAAGCACTCTAGTCGTATGAGGAATTAACAAGTGTGATGTGAATGAAATGTAACCTTAATAACACAGCCGTTCTAATTTACATGAGTGGATTATGTTAATATGGTCATAATTCACAAACTCCGCCGACTCGCTAAATCGCTTATTCTCCACGCTGCAATTAAATCGCCTTACGCGGTGACAAGCGCGCCGTAATGATACGCGGTCCCGGTGCGCCTTCAATTAAGGTGAAGCTTTTAATGTAACGGCAGCAGGACAAAACGGAAACATGGGAGGGAGGATGGGCTCTCGTTCAGACATGCGTCGAGAAACCGAGGTGTTTTTTTTTTTTTTAAAGACTTTTATTTTGGTAGTCGAATTACCAAAACATCATGGCCAAGTAATTAAAAGCTATAAGATGCCGATCGGTGACAAGAAGCCTCTCTGCAGAGTGAACAATCGATGCATAAGCTACTTTTCTTTAAATTACAACATATAATAACTGTTTACCCTCGATGTTTAGTCCTGTAGGTGTTAGATGTAAATGCTTCCTGAGGTAAAAGTCTTAGCTTATAACATTCCCTTAACCTTTTCTTTACCTACTCATCACTCGAAACAATGATGCATATTTTACCATTATGAAAAAAAACCTTTCTACTACAGTGAATAGAAAAACATAAGCCTGATCAAATGGCGATAGTGATAAAACAAATATCAGCTAGATCTGTTTGACATCTCCATGATTAGATCTGGAGTCGATCGAGAGCTAACAAAGCACGGACAGGACCTGTCTGCTGAAAGGTATAGATCAAGGTGTTACATTAGATTCCAATACATTAGAGAAGGAGTAGAGAATCTGAAGCAACCCAGTTACATTACAGAGAACCCTTTAAAATGTTACAAAAAAAAACCTAGAAAGAGATTCCAAGAAATGCATTAAATTTACAGGAATATCTGCTAAGTCTCTTCATGTCTGGGCTATAGGGCATGCTGGCGAGACTCAATCCCACTCGGTTCCATTTTTTATTCCCCAAAACTTGCATAAAATTCCCTTAGACCATGTGGTAAAATGTGCCGTAGTCTTATGGGAGCAATTTAGTACATCTTCAGGCAGAGTCTAAAATCTTAACGGTACAGTATGTTTGTCATTAAAACGACACAGCTTTCCAACAAGCAAACCCTATTTTTCCCTACAAGCTTTCCCTATTCTATGTTTACCAAACCTGGTGAAAGGTTAAGGCATTGGATTTGCATCTGAAGGTCGATTCCAGTCACACCAAGCGGTCAGTGTTGGGCCCCTTAGCAAGGCCCTTAATCCCACAAGAAATGCACAAGGTGGTAGCAATATGATTTCGAGACTAATGGTGAAAACCGGTGCTGTGTGTCACCGTGTCGGCAATTTCAGCATGGACAGCGATTTACATCAAAGAGGAAATGTAAATGTAAATCTGACATGCAGAATACATCACATGGGAGATGACGAGATATCAGGACGACTTTCGACAAGTTCAGCCCTCACACATTTCCAACCCACATGTGCATGATGATAGTTGGAGAAGAACCAACATGATCTCACTATGGGCTCACATGGGCTCCGATGAATGTCAGAGATGAAGATGCAGCTTGCCATTTCGACCCCAGTGTGGGGAGACTTCCAGAACATGCTCCAGAAGTGGTAGGAACACTGGGAGAGTGGCATTGCAGTGACTATTTCGGAGATAATAGTGGGTAAACGTAGATAAAAATGTTTTTTTTTATTTTTTTTTTTATTTAGTCTCGAAACTCCGGATAAGGGCGTGTTCCCAAATGCCATATATGCCGTAAATCAATGTACCATCAATTTCTCTGGTTGGATTTTTCGTATATAATTCAGTGGACCATTTTGCTGTCTATCGATTCATTCGTCTTCAGTAGGTGCTTCATCTTGTTGTTGTTTTTTTCTTTCTTTGCCTTGTGTAATTCTACTTTTCTACGCACGCTCTCTCTCTCAAAGCTTTGCCCTTGTCCTATCTGTCCATGGCATACCATTTAATGCTTATGTTTTTTGTTTAAAAAAAAATACAACATTCAGTGATGAGTTGAGCTGATTAAAAAAAATAAAAAAATAAAAAAGATTGCATAATGGCTCTAGGGATTTGAAAGACAAATTTACTGGGCTGCTCATTTAAATTGCACTGAAAACATCACTATGAATGATGACACTCTCCTCTGAGAGTTCATTACACCGTAGCTTGTTTTTATTTGTATTTATTTTTTTATTTTTGTTTCTCTTTGCAGTGCGTCCCACTGAACACACAGGCACGCAAGTGTTTAACATTCATTCACGTTTCACTTCAGCCTTTGGCCTGTTTTGCTTGTTTTCTTGCGTGTTGTTGTTTTTTCGCCGTGTCCTTATTGTTGAATGTTAATCATCTCCCAAAGAACCAAAACAATTTATTACGGCTCCTACCTCTATCTCATTTACAAAAATAGATGTACAGCAGAAATGCGTTTGTTTCATTTTGCTGTAAGAGATTTGAGAGAGAGAGAGAGAGAGAGACAGAGAGAGAAATAAAGAGATAGAGAGGGTGGGGAGAGAGACAGAGAGAAAAGTGAGAGAATACAAAATATTGTAAGGACAAGGAAGATCCAGAGATAGGCCGGTTATTGGCAAAAGACCATAGCAACAGTTTTTCTTGGTAGCATCTGAGAGCAAGAACGGCCTCTAGAGGCGAATCACTGACATTGCATGCATATATATATATATATATATATATATATATATATATATATATATATATATATATATATATATATATATATATATATATATATATTGCCATCTTCTGTATTCTTAATCACAATTAAATCTAATCATCCTACCCCCCATGTTAGCACCTGGGAAAGCAGCCATTCATCCTTTCATCTTCTACCGCTTTATCCGATCTTCCCTCGGGTCATGAGTCAAGATGGCGCTGGTGAGGTCGGCTGCCGTCGCGACTGCTCTGACCCACGTTACCTTTTTTTTGTTTTGTAATTTAATTTCCGCCAACTCTAGACCGGTAAACTCATCACCATTGAGTCACACACAGATTTCTTCTGGTTTTCTTTCATTTTTCTCTTTCTCTTTTTTAAAGTCTATTTTATATTTTATATTTTTTATATTTTACTTTATATTTGTATTTATTTTGTAAATTTTGTATTTTTGGATTTTGTAAAACAATCCACTCTTGAGGTCAGGGCAGCTGCCCAAGCATTTCACTGCGTATCATACTGTGTATGACTGTGTATGTGACCAATAAAATTTGAATTTGAATTTGAATTTGGGTCACGGGGAGCCTGTGCCTATCTCAGGCGTCTATGGCCATTAAGGCAGGTTACACCCTGGAAGGAATGCCAACCCATCGCATGGAAAAACACACACCATACACACACTCACACACACATTCATACTCTAGGGACAATTTTCCAAGGTGTCAATCAACCTATCGTGCATGTTTTTGGACCGGGTGGAAACCGGAAAACCCATAGAAAAAAAAACCCTGAGGCACGGGGAGAACATGCAAACTCCACACACACATGGCCGAGACGGGAATCAAACCCGGATGGAAAGCAACCATTGTTGGTTTAATGCATTCTTTTCCCTATTGCATTAGGGAAATGTTACAGTGCAGAATGTCAGATTTCATTTATTTTTAACATCTGTACTAGACCCTTTTTTATTCACTCCACCTACTCAGTGGGCTAAAACTGATATGAGGACAAAAACCTACCCCGAAATAAAATGGACGTGTTTAACACTGGGTTCGAAATCTAAAAATAACGAATTGCATGCATTGATGGAGGAACATCACTGGGTATCTCCCATGGTGCTGCTCGACCAGCATTTTTTATTTTTTTTTTTTAAAGTCAGAAAGTAACTGGAGTTCAGGTTGGGTGATTTATTTTGTCTGTCAAGAACATTTCTACTTTTCTTTTTGACTCTCAGCTTTCCTTTTCCATCTGTATGCTTTGTGTCATCATCCTGCTGTAAGGAGAAGTGTCATCAAGCAAGTTCGGAGGGATTCCGGGTACGGTTTGAACTTTTGTACTGTTTCATTCTGCATGGTGCTGTTGACACCTCATCATCAGTGAAAACAAGACAGGAGCTCCATCAGCAGCCAGACTTTCCCCGTGCCTTCAGGTTGCAGGTCTACATCCACAGCACTTCGCACTAAAAATTAGCGAGATATAACCATTCTGTTCTTGCAACTTTCCAGCTGTCAAGCCGCTTTTCATCCCTACTTCAAGCTTCCCCCAGAGAGTCACTAACTGCTTCAAACAAAAACACTATTGGAACAATTTTAAAGTTAATGCTATAAACTTTTCCCAATCCAGTCACTACACCTTGGTCTTAAAAGCCAATTGTGTCACGCTATTCAAACATCAGTTTGGAAAAAAATAAAATAAAATAAACCAATACACACAATAAAGTGCAGGCAGCCTATCAGTTTCCAACCTTCCAACATTTCAGCTCATGAATATTCAGACGTATTTGCAAATTGTGTTTTCCATATGTGGACGCATAAATTGCGACCCAATCCAAACGCGACTGCAAATCTTGCATTACTGCGTGCGTTTTCGCTTTCGTGAATGCACAGCGGCTGCCAAATTTTAAATGGGAAAGCAAAGTCCCGTCGCAATTGTATTTCCTGTGTCTCACAAGTTATGACCATGTCATATTAAAATAGCATTATTAATTAGCGTTTGCTTTTTTTTATTACATGCTCTATGTCGCATATGTAGCCTGCCAATAGTGAAAAGGCTAAAATTACAACTCTTTCCTAGGGAGGGTGTAGCTCAGTGGGTAAGGTACTGGGCTATTAAATGGAAAGTCAGGGCTTCAAACCCCAATAATGCAAAGGAATTTGCATTGTCCAAAATCTTGCACGCTTTGCATTTTCATTTCCTTTGCCTTGCTATGAAAGCTGTCAATCAAGTGTCAAGGGTGGCACTATATTATTGGGTGTGTTATTTATATATTTAACATAGTATATTGATTGATTGAAATAATTTAGCATATCCCAGCTTGTTTGGAAGCTGGGGTCAGAGTCCAGGGTCAACCATGATACAGCGCCCCTGGAGCCCAGAGGGTAAGGATTTTGCTCAAGGACCCAAAGGCGATCCCCGACCTTCTGGTCAGTATCCCAGCACCTTAAACCACTGAGATACCCTTTGTATTGGAATGTGACGGCATTCGTAGTCAGTGGCAAACGGTGATGCCATTTTTGCACTATGTCACAATTTATGAGTCCACATCTGGAAAGCTCAATTGCAAATACAAGATGCAATTCCTTTTGAATATTTGCGGGATTACACTTAAGCTCGAAGCCAGGAAAGTCTCTGAAAGGAAGCATAAGCTATCCGGGCCTCCTCAGAACTCAATTCCAATGTATTATAAAACCTATGGTAGATCATGAATACTTTTTTTTTTTTTTTTTTTACCAGACAACAAATATACACAGCACTGGGAATACTATGATTAGGCTTGGGAATCTGATCAAATGCCAAAATGAATATGCTGTTTACAAATGCGAACCAAACCAAATCTGTCTGTTTATTTAGCTATAGATAATTAAAAGTTGTCGTTGTTTTTTTTTCTCTCCCTAGCAGCACAATATGTTCTGTTCTGAAGTCTCGCAAGTTCCTGATGCTAAAAACAGTAACAGATTGAGATTCAAAAGAGATGTAGAGATTGAAAGCTCTGTCCGTCTGTTTGATCTCTTTATATCTTCCTCAGAAATCGAGATACGCAGTACAAACTCTGGACGCTCCAAACACAAAGCATTCAACTGATATTCCTTCTTATAAGCTAATGATGATGCAGTATTCCATCCCTCTCTGCAGGCAGCCAATAAACTAATGATGATGTGGGCCTTTAACTAAAAGGGAAACCGTCTGTCAGATGAACAGCAGGGCTCTGTGAGTTTGCCACTCCAAACAATATATATATATTTTTTTCCTTTTACACACACTATATGATCTATTTGATACATAGCTTGGTTTACCCATTGGTGCTCTTATCAATATGATTTTTTTTGTGTCTATGACACTCTTTCAAAAAGGGCAATATGTGCTCCCATGAAGTCACTATATAGCACTGGTCCCCAAACTACTGCCCTGAGATGACCCATTTGGAACCGGTCTCTGGTCCGAAAAAGGCCTGGAGATCTATTTAACCAATTTTATTTATTTATTGTAGTCTTATTAGATCTGTATATGATAATACAAGTCGATTTTAAAACTCGACTTGGTCATTACAGGTCATTACAGTAGTGGCCTCTAGAGGCGTATCACGGACATCACATGCTGTTTGTTTGTGTGCTGCACAGAGAGCGTTATAGTATATGAAGCATTTGTAATTTAGTAATTATAATTTTATGTATTAATTAACATATTCAGATTTATTTCATTTAGCACATTTATGGGATTCGGTTCTGTACGATTTTACGATTTGTAACAACCTTTACTGATTGACCCATGCCATTTTCTGTTACCCAGAACCATTTGAAGAAAGGAAAAAATCACGTGACTAAAAGTTTAGGAACCCCTGCTCTTTGGCCCGGTCGAATATATTTTTCCAAACCCTGACTTTCCTCAACAGAATCGAACCAGCTCCTGTCTGCATCTTTTAGCATATTGTAATGTGACCTTTCTATCGACGGAACTGATGCGAGGCTTGTGTCAGTGTTTGTGTCAGTGTGGCTTATATTAATTCTGATTTTAAACGCTCTGGCAAACGCGAAGCTGTCCTGTACCGCTGCTATTTCTACTGTACTGCTTTTTTTTTCTCAGCTAATAGCGGATTAAACACACATTTGGCTTTTCGCCCTACTCGTGTGCTGATATCACTAAATACACATTTCTATTTGCTATGTCCTGATACAAAAGGAAATAAAATAGCGATTCCTTCCTTTGGTAACCCGTGAGCTATCGCGGTTATAGATCGTTCATTTCGCCAATAATCTTACGCTGAGCTTTTATTCAGCTTTATTCAGTACTGTGTAGTGAATAGTGTGCCGGTGAATGCGATGGCGTTGTACAGCTTCTCTATAGACTGATCTTATGAGTCTGTGGGCAGGGAGCGACATAAAGGAGACTTTTCAGCTGGAAATAATACGCCTCTTTTTTGTGTGCTTTACAATGTGGCTTATGATAGGCTTATGATCAGATCTATATAATGTAAAGTGTTCGCGGTCGGTCTGCGTTATAGCCGATAGGATAATGAGCTTTTATTAGGAACGCTAGGAGTTTAAGCAAGTTGGAGAAACTGGTGAACGAGAGAAGAAAAAGGGAGGTGTAGAGTTCACTCACTCCAGACGCAAAGGAAGCCTCTGTTGTTTTCTTTCCCCCATTTCAAGTTCTCTTCCTTTAAAGTCCGTCTCTTCCTCGCCGTCTCTCTTTCTTTGACTTTCTCTGTCTCTCCTCGGCCAGCAGCACCTCTGAATGACTGCTTGTATAATGAACCAATTGTCATTCTTGCTGCGGGGCCTTTCCACTGTACCACTTTCTAAACTCGGCCCATTTGAATATTAGTAATTGGATCTGGGATGCATAGAGGTTTTTGCTTACATATTAAGACGACAATAAATCGCCCTGTTGTCTGAAAACCACACGGTCAAACCTGTAGTGCATCAGGTTTAGTGCAAAACTGGTCATGGTTTTGAGCTTGATGTTAATCATAGCCCCAGTGCACTTGTTTATTTTTCCAAGAAGAAGAAGAAGAAGAAGAGGTATTAAGCAGGTTCGCTTTCCCATACAGAGCCGCGCTTGCTTCTATGGTGGTTTCGTCCGCGATCAATATGACTTTATCAAAGCCATCGAAATGGCATCAATTTGTCTTGGCTCTGTGTTCTAAACATTGAGCGTATCAATGGCCAGGCTCTAAAGCACGAAAAGAAAACACACCGAATGGCAGTGCTCGGTCTCCGCTTGCTCATCCGGCGCCTGAGTGGCAGTTATGAGTCGAATGTGAGTGTAACCTTGGCTCATAGCGGGAGCAGCATTAATAAATAAAGAGTGTGTGAATGACTGTGCGTGTGTGTGTGTATGCGTGTGTGTGTGTGTGTGTGTGTGTGCGTGTGTGTGTGTGTGTGTGTAAGTTTGCACGTCGGAGAGAAGAGAATGAACTTCAGACTGAACCAAAAAAGAGCTCCCCTACAGAGTCCTGGCATTCAACCTAACCCAACCACCCACACACACACACACACACCACACACACACACACACACACACATACACACACACACTATACTCTCTCTACACTACACACATACTCACACACTTTCTCTCTCTTTCCTCCTAAACGTCCATCTGTTAGCTTCCCTTGGGGTCGTATTATTCCTGCCGTCCAGGGGGTACTCTCCTGTGCTCTCTCGCTTTCCCTCTCTCTCATCCCTATCTCGAATTCCCGAGCCAAACCAGCATTCTCTCACAGATGCCTGGCGGTACCCTTGTTGGCCTCGGCCCGTCATTTCCAGCTCCAACTTCAATATCAGACTCCCTTCTCTGTCCGGCCGCCTGAAACCGGCTTCCATTTTATGTCAAAACCTGCCCGTGTGCGCCTCTGCTTTCCAGGAGTAATGGTGGCAGAGATGCAAAGATTTGGATCACAAACGTTATGGGAATCTCGTTGAATATCGTGAATCGAGTCATGAAACTCAAAAAAAAATTAAAATGCCAAAACGTATTTCATAATCTTCGAATTTGACTGTACATGAGCTTTCAAAGCAATTAACACAATTCCTCGCTTAATACTGGACTAGAATAAAATATATAACGATCCTTTTAGGCTTGTTAAGGTTAATGATAATTATAATTATAATTCCTATCTGTATAACGGATATTTCATGTGGAGAAAAATGAGATAAACATGATTAATCTAAGCTCATTTTCCCGTCATAATACCTATATATATATATATATATATATATATAATAATATATATATATATATATACATTAGATATATTTGATATATATATATATATACGATAATATAGATAGATAGATAGATAGATAGATAGATATAGATAGATAGATAGATAGATAGATAGCAAGATAGATAGATATTTGTTATTGTTAATTATTCAAGAAGCAAATAAACATTTTACTACATTGGTACATACAGACAATGGCCTACTAACTTATTTCATATTCTCCCCTTGCCACAATCTCTCTCTCTCTCTCTCTCTCTCTTTTTTTTCTCTCTCTGTGTCTCAGACAGGGAAAAATATACTTTTTAGGAAACTGGGCCACTTGACTCTAATTTGAATAAAATTCAAATTTGCAGTGCACAGAACCATAGTACAATCCAGAAATAGAGAGGTGTTGCAGGAGTGGTATGGGGATTGTGTAGAAAGGTTTAAGCAAACACACATATTCACACACTCTTACTCACCTTGTCTGATAGTGAATGACTGACTAGCAGCAAAACATTTATCATAAACAACATGCACAAACTTTGTAGAGCATTGGATTCAACACATAGGCCGTAGCAACGATTTCATCTTAATAGAAGTGTAACATTCAGTTAGGACCATTGTCTATACATTGCACTACCTTCATGCAGTATTATTCATATGAGACTTTAATGAATAGAATCTTTGTCTATGCATCGTCTAAGCAGAGCTGATGTCCGCCTGTGTTTTTCATTTATTACAGGAGATTGTATTATAAAAACATAAATCACACTTGTGCCTATGTGTTAGTAGTGAGTACATTTCCTTGAGTAAATGTAAATGTTGATTGACGCACTGTTGCAGTAAAATAATGTCTTTTCTTTTTCTTTTGGTTTCGGCCATTAGGGGTCGCCACAACGGATATCCAAATATTAGTTTCGGCACATGTTTTACACTGGATGTCTTTCCTAATGCAACCCACCCTATAAATCTGATATTGGGATCTGCACTAGGAGGGCACTGGCTTGTAGAATCTAAACAACTGGGGCAGACTGAGCAATTGGGGTTTAAGGGCCTTGCTCAAGGGTCCAGGGCTCTGAAGAAACCTGAAAGGTTACCAACGATCCCCATCCAAACTGGCCCAGCTGGAGAGGATTTGCCATAAAGGGAAGAAAATCGCACAAAACGGGTATGCAAAGATTGTCGTCTCATACCCAAAAAGACTGTAAATATGCAAATATGATATTTTAGAGTTTATTTTTCTTTTTATCAAATTAAAAACAAGTATTCAGTTTTCAATTCTGCGCTGCAATTCACAACTTTGTTGGTTTTTGTCATTGCTTATTATTATCTGAGGGTGTGCACCTGTTCCATGTTAATTTGCCAGCTCGGTGATGCTGGGACTCGAACCTGTGACCTTTCGATCCAGAGCCCAATGCCAATGAGATACCACCTTCCTTGTTTGGTCAAAGTCAACGTTCATACTGTTACCTTGTGTGTGTTGCATAAAAAGGAAGATGCAACAATACTAAGTGTTTTAACTCTGTGTGTGTGTGTGTGTGTGTGTGTGTGTGTGTGTGTGTGTGTGTGTGTGTGTGTGTGTGTGTGTGTGTGTGTGTGTGTGTGACTTCAGACTACATACCTTTCCTGATGCTCTTGGTCACATCTGTAAGCAGTAAAGAGAAAGAATGAGGCGAAAGAGAGAGTAAGGGGAGGGAAAAGACAGATAGAGAGAGAGAGAGAGAGAGAGAGAAAGGGAAAGAATAAAAGAAACATCAGCATTTTGTCAGTGAGTGTACAGTAGCTTGGTGAAGAATGGCAGTAGTGGTAAGGTTAAGAATAGTCTCTGTTTTAGGCATACACTCATTTATTATACATTTGACATGAAGGAGCACATGACTATCCCTCCAGGGCCTAAAGTTTGCACACGTTACATTTATAATTGTCAGTATTCCCTATAAAGTGAGAGGGAGGGGGGAGAGGGGAAGAGAGAGAGAGAGAGAGAGAGAGAGAGAGAGAGAGAGAGAGAGAGAGATAGAATAATAAAGAAAGAGGTTCTCAGAATCTACTTCAGCCCACATGTACCTCACTGAGGTAATTTTCCTCAAAATCTTCAAACGCATAGGTGCGCACACACACACACACACACACACACACACACACACACACACACACAGTGAAATATGAGTTTTTCCAAGTGCTTTATTTTCTCCTCAAAACCAGTAATGGTTACAGAGAGACAGCGAGTAACAGAATCAGACCATCCTATTTGCCATATCCTCCAATTCTCCACTCCACACTGACATTCATTTTAGAGCAAATTTATGAAGCTCCTATTTTCATGCAAGCACTTCTCTCAGCCCTCTCTCTCTCTCTCTCTCTCTCTCTCTCTCTCTCTCTCTCTCTCTCTATCTCTCTCTCTCTAAAAACCTCCTACGGTCCTGTTCCCACACTCCTTCAGTGCGTCCAGAGACATCCTGTATCTCAAACACCGGTCTGTCTGTCTTGAAAAGTCTATGCTTACATCATGCCAAGAGAGAAGAGTGTGAGAAAAGAGGTCGCGATTAAGCGGAGATTCTGCGGGGAAAAATAACAACAAACCCTTTCTGATTACACAAACTGAGACAAAACACAGAAACACGGAAATGATTTACGCGAATGCCAACGGACAAAGTATGGGAGGTCTTTTCTATTCGACAAAAACCCTCCCATCCCTTTCCGTTTCCTTTTTTCCCCCATTTTGCCGTTATAATAACCTTCTGTGACACTTCACTAGATTTTGGAGTGTACTTATGGAGATTTGTGCTACAAGCATGTTAGTATTGTCAGGTACCGTGACGAGGACTGGGCTGCACTCAGGTGTACACTTGGTGTTGAGGTTACTGAAGGCCACTCAAGATCTTCCACTCCGCATCATGTAAAGCATATCTCTCATGGATTTGTGCACGTGGGCATTGGCATGCTGGCTCAGGTGTGGGTTTTCTCTTCCAAGTGAATGGAAAGTTTCATTCTACCATTGTGTGCTTCCAAAACAGGTGCACATATGGCTTGAAGAGTAAGCTGCCCCAATATTCTTGTCCATATAGATCTAAAGTATTCACAATGAAGAGCTGTGCCAACTTAGAAGCCATCAAACGTACAGTGAAGGTAGAGCGTCACTCTTTGCTTCACGCACTACAAAACGAGACCTAAGGGGCACAGCTGGAGCAATGCAAATATCAGTAACACTACCGATACAAAGACATGTTTTCTATTATAACAGGAAAGAGAGATAGAGGCCTATGGTTAAAAAAAAAAAAAAACGAGAGAGCGTAGATGTCTATTTGGTTTGAGTGCTTTAATGGAGTACTGTGTGTAAGTGTACTGAGCCAGGCAATTTACTGTTTGATCCTAGAAGTGATATTAATCCCTCATGAGGAGTCGTAATACGTACAGCACTATTCAGACCCTCTTCACTTTTTTCAGTTTTGCTATGCTGCAGCCTGATACCTAAATTCAGACGGATTCTCTGAAACGAGATCAAAACACCCGTTCCACACAGCTCAGATCCTCAATCCTCACCTTTCTACAACCCTCAAAACACAGCCAAGACAGAAGTCTCTTAGGGACAACAATGTGAATGTCTTAGAGTGGCTGAAAGTGGCTGCCCACCAACGATCCCCATCCAAACTGGCCCAGCTGGAGAGGATTTGCCATAAAGGGAAGCAAATCGCACAAAACAGGTATGCAAAGATTGTCGTCTCATACCCAAAAAGACTTGTTGCCAAAGGTACTTCAATTAAGTACAGAGTAAATGCTGTGAATACTTATGTAAATATGATATTTTAGGGTTTATTTTTCTTTTTACAAATTAAAAACAAGTATTCAGCTTTCAATTCTGCGCTGCAATTCTCAACTTTGTTAGTTTTTGTCATTGCTTATTATTACCTGAGGGTGTGCACCTGTTCCATGTTAATTCCTGCGTCTTTGTTAGTTTCCTGCTTTCTGATCCTGCTCATGTTTTTATTTGGGATTATGGATTTGCACTTTTTTGAAGCCTGCATAGAAGCCACACTGTGTTGGTTTGATGTTGTAATTCGTTGCTTTGCTACCTGTGTTTGTTTGTTTTTTGTTTTTTTTACCTGCTCGTTGGAAATTTAATTCCATTATTATTAGGAGTTCTTTTCCCAAGGAAAAGTCTCACTCGTGTCCCAAGCCAGGCACGAGCTGAACGAACCTGACTCACATCAGAGACTCCCCTTTTTTAAGGTCTCAGAGGCTCGTCCAAACCTACTGTCAATTTTTTTTAAAGTCATTCACCGGACCCTCATGTTGTTCAAACACTTGATGCGAATGAATGACAAACGACCTGGGAGAGCGCTCTCTATATTCCCAAACTCGAATCCGCCCCATTAACGGCTCAACTCAGAAGGACAGGCATGTGCCTCGTCTTTTTAGTTCATGCAGGAACCCGTAGTAGCATAACTAAGATCCCTAAAGCTTCTGATCGGCTTAAAAAAGTACAGGATGGAAAAAAAAAGGGTACTTAAAGAAAACCACTTGGCTTCGGCAAAAAAAGATGGCGTGCTAGTGATGTAGCCATGACGGATTAATATAATACCGATTATGATCGCAGTGGATGGACGCAAGTACGAATACGCCAGCGGGATGCTTAGTGACAACGACAACAATCGATCGAAGTGGAACTAAACTCTGCTGAAGTTCACGGTCGTTGTAATATAACGTATTACTGGCCAATATCTCTTTTCAAAATACTCTTCCTGATGTTTCTATTATCTAATTACAAATTACACTAGTTCAGTTTATTATGCAATCATGTTATCAATAATTTTTTTATTAAAGGTCTCGTTATTGTTCGACTTTTCCTGTATGTGTGTTTGGATTTGTAAACTGGCTATACTAAGGACAGCATAGAAAGACATGAATACAATCAATAGAATTCAATGCTTCAGGTCTGAAATAGAACAAACCGACTCTGAAGAACAACGTGCCAAAGAAAGATGCAGATGCTCGCCGTATAAATGAGTCAATATTTCAATTCACAAATGAACACAATTAATATTTGAAACCCTATCACACAGATGAAGTCCTTGTCCTGTTTAGACTGCAGGCCTTAATTCCTATTCTCAAATATTTTCAAATCCAGATAATCCTGCCGAACCACACTGCATACAAGCAGTGCATGTGCTTAAGCAAAGAATCCAATTTTCTTTCCCAGCCTCTTGCAAGAATCACATCCGAGCTCAGACGCCGCATAAGTTGCCTCCCCCTCCCCAGTATAAATCCCAACAAAAGGCCAAATGCAGTGCTGGCTCGGAATCCAAGTCGGCATAACTGCCCTGATCTCTAGATGGGATAGGAGTCAATCAGGGTCACGCTGGCCAACTGTGTGCATCTGTTAAGTCATGTATACAAAAGAGGGCATTTAATGCTATTGCCCAAAAACCTCTGAATGCCTTGGATAAAGCTTCAGTTATGTGTGATTTTTATTAGACAACGATTCAAGAGTGCAATCATTTCTTTTTACAGCACATTACAAATACAACATTTATTGTCACTGCTTTTACTCCCATGAATATATATATATATATATATATATATATATATATATATATATATATATATATATATATATATATATATATATATATATATATAGTGTCTGGAACACACAAGGCTGTAATTTATTCCAACAACTGTAATAATAACAACAACAACTAATTTAAGTGTATTTCATAGAGTTTTTAAACACAAATATAACACCCCTTTATAATTAGTAAATCCCATAAGTGATGTTTTTTTTTTTTTTTTTTTTTTTTTTTTTTTTTTTTAATCTGAGCCCCATTCTGTATTCAGCCAGCACAAAAATGGACTCGCCCCCGGTATAAGCCTAATTCCTCAGCAAGATCATAGCCGTATGATACCACATTACCCAAGAGTTCAGACTGGATTATGGCTATGAGTGTGCGTGTCTGTTCCATCTGGCTCATCCCTAAATAGGACGAACGAGTGGACGAGTGAGAGCAGAGAAAGTGCGGGGTGAAAATGAAAGCCGGCTCTGTCTTATTATTGTTCAATTAGCATGGTGACAGCGAACATTCCCACTGCTAGTGTCACACTTTAACCTGTGCAGTCGGCCGGAAATACAGGCAGCTGCTCTTTACCACCTTCCATTAGAGCCAAGATGGCAGCCTGGAGCCTGGCCAACGGTAAGCAAGAAATGAAAAGAGATACAAACGTAGGAATCCGAGAGAGATTTCAGTTTCAGGGAAAAGCAGCACGCACACTGCCAATAAACAGGAGCAGTATCAATAAAACAAGGGGTTTCATTGATACGGATCTACAGTGGTGTCTGGGAGAACTAGTGCCTCTCAAGCAATTTCCATTACATTGACAAACGGCTTTAGTTTAAAGCAGAATCGCAGAAATATTCATAGAAATCGCAGACGTTCCGATTATTTGGTTGTCACTGTACTATTTTACATTAGTATGTGCTACACAAGTGCATACTATTGTGCATCGAATAAAGATCAAATCCACTAAACTGTCGTCCGAACAGAAAAGAGTAAACATAAGGATGAGGTCTTCTGTACGAAAGCAATTAACATGGTCAATATCTCACATGGGCTATGTTAAATAGGGACTTAGAAATACGATTAAATATTCAAGATGTAAAAATGATTACTTTCTTGGTTTTTAAATATTTCAACACTGTAAAGCCTTGTGTTTATTTCCAGTCTAAATGAAAGAAAAATGAGAGATTTTCCAAGATTTTCCTATGAAGTCTGTAATATATAGTGTGTATTATATAGTATATAATTATACTATAAGAGTAGAAAGGCTAATGTGAAGTTTGAAAGTAGACCGCTGCTTTTGTAAATAAGACTCACGAGAAACACATCCGTACAGGTCGATCGATTTTACCGATACACATTGGATAGGCAGCTAGGATCGTTTTTGCCGATTACTGATTAATGATCTTATCAATTTGTTTTTAAATAGATATTGGATCTATGAAAAAAAAAATGCTCTATGTAAAAAAGCAGTTAACAGTACTGAATTGTGAAAATGCACCTAATGAAATAAAAAGTAATGTATTTATTTATGAATATATAATAGAATTAATAAATGACAAATGATTAAAAACAAAAAACAAATATAATATGGCGCTCTCCATGCAGCAAGCAGTCTCACGTGTAAAAACAAACAACACGTGGTGTCAATGTTCCACCACTGGAGGCCGCTCTCACAATTATCAGCTGCTCTAGCATCAAAAGCTACCCGGAAAAATTATCGCTCCAGCATTCAAATACTGGTACCGATTAACCATCAAAACCAATAAATCGGTCGACCTCTACAGATCCATACAGATTTTTATTGTAACAATATCTATTACATTTAACAATTAAAAAAATAATAATAAATTCACTTTCCAGTCTGTACAAGCATCTATGGAGAAATGGAAAAATAGATTAGTTCTGTATTATTAAAAGAAAGAAAAAAAAAGATCCTTAATCCTTTTTGAAATTCTCTTTCTAAATGAAAATTCAATGCCCGGTGGTTACACAGGTCGCGACAAAACAAAGTATTCTCACTCGGCAGGGTTTTATGACGAAACACATCTTGTTTGAACAATGCATATAATTTCCAAATCTATTGCTTTCGATTTAATGGATTCACAGACAAAGTTTCCTAGCAAAGTGTTTTTTGTTTTAATATTGATTCATGGGAGCAAAAGTTATTCGTACAGTAGCAATAAAGGTTGCATTTGAAATGGGCTGTTAATAATTGCAGGCCTTGTTGTCATGGTGATGAAAATCATTCCCAAGCCACTGACGTAACCACTTGTGTAGTGCCAGACCTGAATCTTTTGTATCTTTGGTTGTTGTTTTTTTTTTGGGGGGGGGCTAATTTTTGATTTTGGCAGCAGAGAACGAGTCACTATTGGCATCCTGTATCTGAGAAAAGACGTTTTCTCTCTCTCTCTCTCTCTTTCTCTCTCCCATTTTGGCACTGCTACATCAGGATTAGGATTAACCAAGTGCTATTATGTTTGTACATTACAGTAGGTCTGTGTGTGTGTGTGTGTGTGTGTGTGTGTGTGTGTGCGCTCCGTGTCCCCCTCCAGCAGATGGATGGAATCCATGAGTGGCCTGTTTTAGACCCAGTGGTGGGGGCCATATGCAGCCGTCATTAAAAATCACCTCTGAACCTCTCCAGCTGTACATCCACAACCCACACACACAGACACACACACACACACACACACACACACACACAGCAATGGATTTAAACTAGGCAGGGCACTCGAAATCAAACTATGTATATAGCCTGTGTGTATGTGTGTGTGTGTGTGTGTGTGTGTATGTGTGTGTGTGTGTGTGTGTGTGTGTGTGTGTGTGTGTGTGGAGAGAGCAGTCTAGTGGTATAGTGTCAGAAGAGTTGAAGGTTAGTCTTCCCTTTTAATATTGCCAATGCTGTCCCCTTTGAAAATTCATTAAAGTGCTTCGACCTCTATGCCATCTGTGTATGCATGTGCGTGTGTGTGTGTGTGTGTGTGTGTGTGTGTGTGTGTGTGTGTGTATGTGTGTGTGCGCGCATGTAGTGTGAGAAGGTATCAAGAGAAAAGGCTGCTTGGGAGGATGATTGATATTCTGACAGCGGGTCGGGCTTGGCGTCTGGAATGCACAACGGTGACTTTTACTCCTCTGCATGCCTGTTTCTATGTGTGTTAATTATACACACCGTTTTACATATGATTGCTGTGGCATATTTGAGCCTGCTTTATTTCTGAATGTGATGGCAGGGGGGTGGGGTTTTTTTTTTTTTGGGGGGGGGGGGGGGGGGGGGGGGGGGGGGGGGGGGTTGGGGCGGGGGGGGGGGGGGGCGGGGGGGGGGGGTGGGGGGGTGTCTTGGACACCTAGATTTGATTTGATTCTGGTGTGAACTAGGGAAGGTTACTGTGGGCTTGCCAATGCGGTCAAACCCACATGACTCATTACCGCGTCCGTCACAGGAGCTCTTTTTCTGCTGAACAGCCGGCGCGAGGTTCACACAGACACAGAGGCGGTTATTAATATTACTCGTATGTAAAATTAACCTGGCCAAAAAAGATGTGCCCCGTTTTGTCACTCTGCTCTTCTTGCTCCATTTCTTTCATTTACATTTATATATGTGGTAATTGGCAGGCAATGGTTTCGCCGGCGCAAATTGCAGAAGCACTTTGTACTCTCTGTCCATATCATTTCCACAAGCTAGTTCACTGTTCCTCGGGTGGGAGGTGAGGATGGTTGCACAATTACATTGTTAAACAGCTGATCTAATACTGGCTGAAAATGGAGGAGCTTTGGAAGACCATTTGAAAGCCAGGAAAAAGTAATGTGTGTAAAAAAAAAAACTTGATCTTCACTTCACTTTGAAAGATCTGAAGACTAATAATATGACCAATTGCAAAGGGGATTGCTCGATAAATCGATAAAAAAGCTAAAATTGTTTTGTTACCCGTCTATTCGGGCTGCAAATTAGGCTGATTATTAACAGCTTCTTATGCTTGCACGAGAGACAATAACTCTCCCATACCAGCAGGTGGCAGTAGTCAATATTCGCCTTTCAAACAGCGAAAAAGCAGAAAAGCTAGAACTTTGAGTATACAAATTAAGTATAATTTACACCTGCTGCGATCGTTACAAATTTTAATCGTGCCTGCTCAGTTACAAAGACAAGAGCATGAATGAGAACAAGAGTCAGTGTGTTCCCACTTGTTTGCTTTCATCAGTTCCATTTGTTTTTTTCTTCTGTGTGCACTATTCACGAAGACAGTCAGAGTTCTCGTTCACTCTTCAACGTGCAGAATCGGACGAAATTTGAGCAAACCGGAAACAGCTTTAAGTTCTTTTCCCTTGTTCTAAATCTAGCCTTATATATTTCATTGGTTAATGATGCTACGTTTGGAGAGAGGAGAAGACTAATATATGGAGAGGGAATTTGAAAAGCTATAGTTAAGGCTACAGGTAGACACGGGTACCAAAACTGCTAACAAATGCAACGACTGTAAGTGTGTTGATCAATAAATGTATGGGTTAATACTTTTTCAAACAGAAATTCTGCAAAATAGATTAAAAAAATTATCGTCATTGGCTACCCTGATTTCCAAATATCAACACTGACATGGGGCTTAACCTCTAGTCAGAAAAGATAAATGCTTCAAGATCTTGTAGGCAGGAATCTGTGTTTAAAATCAGGTGTGGGAGCTGTGGGACAAATTGGGGAGGCTGCAAAGACTGCATTCGTGATCAGTTACAGAGGTCATACGGTGCACACAGGGCAGACATGTTGGCACGGGTTGCTCTATTCCGGACTTGATATGACAAGGGACTGAACTGTGGATAGAAACCGCCCTACAAATCCAGCACGGGTTTGTCAATTTAGCCATGAAAGGCGAGCAGGGCCGTTGGATGTTCATGGTTACCGCAAGGTCGTGTGCAGTGACACGTGGTGAAATCTCAGAGGAAATCACAAGATCTTAACATATCTCTTGGGGCGTACAGTAGCTCGGTTTGGCTGGAATTCTTCGCTTTCAGCCCATGAGCTACCATGCATGACGAGATGTCTGCCAAAATCCAGAGTTCCGTGCAGTAGGGAGGAGACCAATTGAGTGTCAGGAGGGAGGAAAGGTTGCGTCATTGCCGTAGCAATAGTATGAAACGCCATGTGACTGCATCGAGGAAGAGAACACGATTCAGTAGTGCAAATTATGGGACACCAATGGACATATAAGATGCAGATGGAGATCCCCGAGATGCTTCTACTGAGGAAGTGAAGAGAATTCAAACTAAAAACGTATTTTCCAAATAGCTACCAAATAATGTAACACCTGTTTCTGTTTTTGTGCTATTATGTGCCATCTGTCAGACATTTCGAGAAGAAACTATGGTGTTTTCTAGGGGTGTAATGAGGCAGGTATTCTTACCGAGCCGGTACTTTGATCGCAGTATTACTTTGATTGGTATCGAAAACAATATCTTGTTATGGACATGTGAGAAAACGTCTGTTCTGTGTTCGAAATCGCTTCCACTTCCTGTCATTGCCAACATTTCTACGACAGCTTTTTATGTACTGCTTCAGCAATTGTTGTGCATGTTTTTGGACGGGGGGGAAACCGGAGAACCCGGAGAAAAAAACCCCTGAGGCACGGGGAGAACATGCAAACTCCACACACACATGGCTGAGAAGGGAATCGAACCTGGACCCTGGTGGTGTGAGGCGAACTTGCTAACCACTAAACCATCATGCCCCCTTGTAACAAAAACAAACAAAATTCAATTTGCAGCTTTAATCCAAAACCCAATTTAATCAATATACAAAAAAAATGTGTCAATCCTATTTTATTTCAATAATATATCCAATAATGACCAAGATTTATTAGCATAATATCTTACGCACTTTCACTGTGGATACGTTAGCATGTATGCTATGTGCCTGTAGTCATGTTCTACTGAAAGTGAAGAAGCGTATTTCGGCATGCGTTTGTAGCATGAACACGCGACTTATTTTTGTAGGCATTTCCTTTCCTTTCTTAAATGTCAGAACTGCATCTATCTTTAGTCTTCTAACATCCTCCGAGAGCGTTTAAACTATTGATATTCCCTTAATGGTGGTGGAGTGCGATCGAATTCCAGGTCAAGCACAGACTGAGGAGTCAAATCGGCATCAATTATAGTACCGAGACACGTACCTGGTTTCCCTCGCTCCACCCGTCACACCACCCATTAAACGCTGTCCTTCACAATTAGTCTCGATATTGTCTCCTGGCCTCCTACGACCCAAAACTCAGCAAAACGATGCAGAATGGCCGGTGTGTATGATATGAAGTAATAGCCTAAGAACAGGGCTATATCTCTATGGTTTATGAATGCTTCATTCCCAACGATCACGATCAGGGGGTCCATATTTCATTTTATACAAGAGATAATTACTAAAGGCAAAACAAGGGTATCTGCAGTCGCCTCGTTTGCTGCATTTTCATAATAGCAAAACAACATTAATTCTCTGCAAACCAGAGCGTTGTGTCTCTCGGCGCAGCAGAACTCTCTTTCGAGAAGAAAGGTCACAACAGTCGGAGAGGTAAATAGCTCAGGTGTCACACAGCACACTGTGATAGATGCGTGTGTTTGTGGTGAATGTAGCGGCAGGAAAAATGTGCCCCCTTGCAGAAAACTGCATGTGTGTTATTGAATGTTTATACCTCTGCGTGTATCTATGTGTGTTAGAGAAAAAGAGAGAGAGAGCGAGAGTGAGAGAGAGCGTCTGTGGGTCCAGGTGGCACTGTAATACTCCAGCCTACAGAGATCATGCTAATCAGAACACTGGCATGTACCCACAACCGCGGATACCAGCACCCGGGCAACAGAGACACTTGGCAACCATCCCTCTCTCTCTCTCTCTCTCTCTCTCTCTCTCTCTCCATCTCTCTCTTTTTCTCACTGGCTCTCATTTCTTTCTCAATCATTGAAGCCTTTATTGTGTAAATTTCTCCTCCTACTTCCTAAAGAAGTGACTTGATTGGGACGCACGCTTTGATTCTCCCGGGGGAAACAAAAAAAAACATTTGAAATTGTAGATAGTAGGTAAATAAATTTTAATTCGATTTTAATTTGCGTTCATCATTTATATGTAATTAACCTGCCAGATTTAATTAAAGAAGGGTAATTGCATAGGCAGTCGCTCAGTAACTTATGTCTACTTCATTAATAGAACACTTATAATGCATATAATAATATATATATTATGCGGTCATGTGATTTTCCAGTCCATCGCAGAGACGAGGTGAAGATGGATGCCGACTAGCGGAAAAACACCCTCTCTTAGGTAGCTCCCTCTTAGGTGTCTGTTACATGCTGCCTAAACGGGGCAGTTTCCAGCCATTTTGGCACCATAGGCAAGATTCATATCGTCATTCCCAAACAGATCCGGCAGCGCCCTCGCCAACACTCCCACACTATACATTCATTCATTCATTCATTCATCTACCACTTTATCGGATCTTCCCTCGGGTCATGGGGAGTCTGTGCCTATCTCAGGCATCTATGGGAATTAAGGCAGGACACACCCTGGATGGAATGCCAACCCATCGCACACATTCATACACTAGGGACAATTTTCCTAGGTGCCAATCAACCTACCATGCATGTTTTTGGACAGTGGGGAAACCGGAGAAGCCGGAGAAAAAAACCCCGAGACACGGGGAGAACATGCAAACTCCACACACACGGGAATCGAACCCGGACCCTGGTGGTGTGAGGCATGTTTGAAGAGTTGGAAGGTGAGGGGAAGGGATTTTCACTTACTTAGTGCAAGTCAAGTAAATTTTCAAGTAAAAAGAATTTGCTAGGTTGAATAATTTTGTGTGTCTTTGTGTGTGTGTGTGTGTGTGTGTGTGTGTGTGTGTGTGAGTGTGTGTGTGTGTGTGTGTGTGTTGGGGGGTTTCTATCAAGGAAGAAACACACACACATACATACTCTTGGATTCAGCAACAAGGAACTAACTGTTAATTTAAGAACTCATGATGCCATTTATTATAATCGCAATCGCATTTTGCAATATTGACCACTATAATCGCAATATGACAGTTTTCCCATATTGGGCAGCACTAACACACGCACTCTCTCTCACACACACACACACACACACACACACACACACACACACACAATGGCACGGTTTCAGCTATGCCTGGTTTGATCCTGGCTTGTTTCATCGCTGCACCTGCTCGTCAGCGTCACGTGGTTTGCGGTAAACAAAACCCAGGCGTTTGAGGATTTACAGCAGGAACAGGAAATGCTAAACAAACTTCGGCAGAATGCTAAAATATGGCAAAGCACTTTGAAGCATAGCATGCTGAGTGAGATTTCCGAAAGCGCTACTACAGAACCAATGCTGATATTGTACATCTGCTTATTGACATGATGTAAATCACTTCCCTGCCGAACGTCGCTGGCATCCTCTGTAGTCGCGTAAATAAAATGAAATAAATAAAAAACATTTAGTTGACTTTATTTACGTTGACACTAACAATATCATCTTCTTAATTGGTGTCATTAAGTGTAGTGGTGTCATTAAGACGTACTGGCAAAACATGGTGGTGTCAATGTCAGGTCAGTGTACGGTGTATAAAGAGAGAATGAGAGCAGTTATCAACATCAGAAATTCTGCAATTGCATGAAGTAATTTGCCTTAAAGCAAGGTTATGCAATATGTATGTGTTTAACAGATAGATAGAGAGAGAGAGAGAGAGAGAGAGAGAGAGAGAGAGAGAGAGAGAAAGGATTACATGAAAAAGAACAGACTTCGCACTGCATCATGGTGTTAAACAGACTAAATGCGACAGAGACAAACAGCCAAAGAGTATTCTTTAACACCCTGTTAATTAAGCGCAGCTCCTTAATGACCAGGGCATGCTTTACAACCTCAAAAACATTCATTAACTACTCGTAATCATCATCAATAATTATAGTTGTATGTATAGTGCATGTATCATCAACGCAACACAACACAAAGTTACAAAAAAAAAATTACTTGGCATCAAACCACCATCAAGCCATTGGTTATACGGAAGAGTGATGAAATAATATAGTTTTCTCCATTTACGGGAAATGATTCCAGTAGACTGAAGATATGAAACGAATAGATTTTCTTCCATCTATACTTCCTTGGAAATAATCATTAAAGTCCGATAGTGGATTGAACTGTTACTGATAGCTAGGTTGGATCATACTTGCTAATAACCGATTTAGAGGTCGACCGATTAATCAGTATTTTTGATTATTTGTCACCGATATTTGATTGCTGCAACTACCGACTATTGGCTATCTGCAAAAATCCATAGCGAGTTTTTATAGCATGGGTCCGTTGCTAAGGAAAACAGCTTCTAGAGGGGAATCACTGATGCCAAGAACCTTTGTTTTTGTTGTTGTTGTTGTTTTCTTTACATGTGAGACTGTGCAATTAATGGAGAGCTATCTTAAGTATTGATCATTTATAATTATATTTCTTAAATACAAACATTCCTGAATCAGTAGAGATGTTGTGTTTTTTTTTCTTTTTTATATTTTATTTTTAAATATATTTTTTATATATTTATTTATTTTTATATATATTTATTTTTAAAAAATTAATACTGGATAGAAAAAGCGCTTAATGTAAAGAAGAACTGAACTATATTAAAAAATAAAAAAGTTATGAAAATGTGCTAAATGAGTTGAGACACTCAGACATAATTGAGTGTCACTGATTCACCTTTAGAGGACGCTCATGTACTGTATAATGAATAATGAAATTAGACCTTCTCGGCCCCTCGAGCAACACGGAAAAACTATGGTTATGCCCATAGTTCCAGCACCTTTATTAATTACCATTCCTC
Source organism: Kryptopterus vitreolus (assembly GCA_030449085.1). Taxonomy (NCBI): domain Eukaryota; kingdom Metazoa; phylum Chordata; class Actinopteri; order Siluriformes; family Siluridae; genus Kryptopterus; species Kryptopterus vitreolus. The sequence goes on along the minus strand of JACRUU010000028.1, from coordinate 8,057,715 downwards.
ACCATTGGTGATTACGTCTTCCTTGCAGATCTTGTTTATGCAGTGCTGCACAGTAGCATCTTGTAGAACAAAAATCATTTTCTGGAGGCATATGTTAATTTTGCATTGGAATTCTGGCCAGTATATGAGCCGAGCCAAGATTTCTTGGTCTTTTAGATCCTGACTTGACTTCTATACTCTTCCCCTTCACTGCCATTTCTTAATCAAATTTCCAAGAAGGGAAACTGGAAGCTGCAAGCATACTGATTATAATAAAATAATTGAATAGCCTTCCTCGCTCTGTAGGCATCAGTTAAATCCCAAGTCAGCTGTTTAGAGCAGGTCATCGTTGTTGAGCACTCGGTTTAAAGAGTCGATACTAAATAGTGTGACATAACTGGCGTGACCAAAAAAAAAAATTCCTCATGGCATGTAATGACCTCAAAAGGACATGTTTTCCCTGTTTTTCACTGTTTTACAGCACTAAAACCATGGACTTGCTGTATGTGCACTCGAGTCGATTTCAGCACCAAACTCCAAACTGTGGGGATTTGGTAGTTCAGTGGTTAAAGCATTTGCGTATGAACCAGAAGATTTCGGGTTCAAACCCCCCCTTAATCCTCAATTGCTCTTGAACCCCTCTTATTAAGGATGTCTGCCAAATAATGTAAATGGACCACTCCAAAACTGGATTCTTAATCTGAAATAAAGTTTGGACAATTTCTTAGGGTAAATTTATGACTGGCGTTTTTGGTATGTTTTAGGGTAGTTTTGAAACAGAGGAATGGTGTAGTATTCAGGAGTTCACTTTTGGATAATGTGTAGATTAGAAATGAAGTAGGATAGATTGTGCATTGAGATTGCAGGTGAATAAATGTAGATTTATTTGGTATGCTCTGGGTTGGTGCAGAGTCATTTGGGGGCTGTAAACAGGGTGATTAGAGATGCTGAGTTCTACTCGCACTTTGCCGTTCCACACATTACTGAAGCAAACAGACACCTGCCAGCTGATCATCGATTAAAACCAATTAATTATTCAGCGAGGCCTGCTGGTATGCCGAGGTTTCACGTAGAGAAGGGAACTACGTTGCCCTTAAACGAGAAGCACAGATGGAGAAAAAGGCAGGGAAACAGCAATGACAAGAAAGAGAGGCGGATTTTTTTTTTTACAGCAGTGTTGCCAAAATAGCATCACTGTATCAAGCAATAGCCTGAAGATGATGCTACAGGCCGGGTCCGAATGGTAAGGTGAGGTTAATATGGGATGGATTTTTATTAGCTATTTCACTGCCAAGTCCCTGCAAATTCCCAGCAAACCATCAGTGAAGCACATGTTAAGCTTCCAAACATCAGAGTCCCAGTGCAAAGTGGAACAAACAGAAGCTGATTGGAGCTTGACAAACATAATCAACATGAACAGATTTATTTTGTCCACCAGAACCAAGCAGCTAAAACTATTTAATTGGGCCAATTATCTTTCTAGGAACGGTCTAGTGAAAGCAAGACATATTTCTCCTCAGCAAAGCAGATTTAAGATCTTTAAGCATAGATGCAGATATTAGAGGTCGAGTGGATTTTACAGAGACCGATCGGATTGTACTTTCGTGTAGATAGTTTTAAAATCGATATTGGATGGAAAAAAAGTCTATGCAAAGTTATGGTAAAAGTTATGTTTTTTTTTTTTTAATTAAGAAATTATATGAATAATGTTGCACATGATTACACAATATTACACCATTAATAAACTATAAATTATGAATAGAAAATACAATATAGCACTCTCACTTGTAAAGACACACATCACATGGTATAAGTGATTTGCCCCTTGTGGCCGATCTTGTAATGACAGCAGACCTTCAAAGCCATTCCAGCACCAGGCTCAAGCCAGAAAAACTGAGTGTGGATTTTGTTCAAGAGCCAATTCAAGAGCCTAGTAATAAACTATAGTGCTGATTAATCAGCAAAATGAACTGGATGAGCTCTTAAAGATTCCTAATAAATATAATGAATGAGATAGATAAATGATACGAAAAGCCTTCCATAAAAATCACACAAAATAGACAGACACAAGGAAATCCCAGGATTTGGGAATAATAATTTGGGTAAATGGTGAAACCATAAATAGCTGTCTATAGAACCAAACAAGACAACATAATCTGTAAAAAATTAGAAAAGCTATGGTAGATTGTAATTATTTTGCTGGGTTACACAACATTTTCAATCTATTGGTTATTATTTATGCCATATAATAATGAAATAGATGGGGTGGCATGTAATAAATAAATAAATAAAATAACACAAGGTTTATGCACTCATCTCTAGCGCTCTCTTTTTCTCGCCATATAAAGTAATGAATCCTACGCGCCATGATAGTAAAACCTTTACAACGAACGCTATAAACTCTGTTACGTCTATCATTCCTCTCGCCTACTCTTTCTTCCTCTTAAAAAATTTCCCAAATGATGCCATGAATCTCTTTTCTCCGAGCAGCAAAAGGAACACGCGAAAACTCAAGAGGTAAATGCATCAGGACAGCGTACATGTGTGATGTCAAATGGTGCTCCATATGTTTGCAATATGCACGCACATACATTTTGTTTTTGTAAGTCTAAGTAAGATTCAAGCTATGCGAGGAAAATAAACATTTGTATAAAGCACGAACCAGTTTGATAACGCATGTATTTATACAGTGTAATAAAAACAATGGTAAATATAAAGGGTGGCGTGATGCTATGACAGATTTTTCTCAAGATTTCCGATGTTTCCTCGAAGGCTTTTCACAATACATGGCTGAAATATAATTCATGCACCCTTAAAAAGATGACTGTGCTTCACAATTCATGCTCCAAGCTATTGTCCGGAGCAATTTCGATAAACTACTTCCAGAGCCTTCGTGTTTTTTCTTTCTGTTTTGTTTCTTTGTTTTTTAGGGGGTTTTTTTTTCCCCAACCAGAAGGAGTCTTGAAAAAAACGTCTTTCCACATTTGCCTTAAAGCATGGATTAATGTAAAGAGATGCAGATGGAAAAAAGCGACTTCATTAGATAGATTAACCTCAACCCGCTCTTTAGTCCTGGTATGCCCCATTTACCACTGGTAGACGTGATTAAATATTAAAAGAAACATAATACCGATCCCTGCAGCATTGGATTCTTATTTGATACCTTATTCAATCATTCACCAACACGTAATCAGTGCCATCAGGACAAGATTAATCTCTCACGCTTACACTCCATTTTTTCAGCAATTATCTTCAACAGAGATAGGAGGCCACTCAATTAGATGGCTCAAGATGAAAACAAATGGAGTCGAGAAGTAGCAAGTAAGTGTGTGTTTTCCGTGCCCGTGTGTGCATGCGTGTGTGTGTGTGTGTGTGTGTGTGCATTTAAACCAGGCTTATCCTAACCACTGGATTACAGCAACTCTCAGGAGCCTGACTTGCATTTTAAAGAAGCCATTTCTATTCTTTACCCTCGTTCATTCTTTCCGTCTCCCACTTGCTATTTTTCCCCACAAATGCAAGCCCACCCCATCTAATAACCTTTTTCCCTGTCTCATTTCTCCTCCTTCTCTCACACTCTCTCTCTCTCTCTCTCTCTCCACACTGCCTCGGGGAGTCTGATTACAGTTTTAATACTGTCTGTTGAAACGCTAATACAATAGATGCTCGTCTTAGATTTCCCCAGCGAGAGTCCCCCCCCCCCCCCCCCCCACCCCACCCACCTTTTCCTTTCGTAATATTCTCCAGGAAGAGCTGCACGACCGTGAAGGTTTTTCGATCCCGAGCACTATTTTTCAGTACACCTACTCGAGGTCGTTAGGAAAACGGGTGGAGGGCGGGGGAAGGATGATAATGGCGCTCCGGTTGTAGGGGAGTTCCTGGACTTAAGTGACTTTATGGAAACTGAGTAGCGTAAGAGAAAGACAAAGAGCTCCTCGCGTGCCAGTACGGAGCCGCGTGATTGGATTAGACCTAGTTAGAGGCCAAGCCTATGGGAGAGAGGGTGATATATGATACACCCAAATCACTTGAGAAAGAAAAGGGGGAGGGGAGGGGGGAAACACACATGCTATTTTAATATGAGACAGTCAGACAGATAAAGGGAAATGGGAACAGACGATAGAATGAATTTGAATTGTTTCTGTCAATGGAGCTAAAGTGGATACGGTTATAAGACAGCCGTGTTTAATATGAATGATGCGCCCTCATGAAAACCTGAAACAGTGGAACGTGTCGAGAACATTCTGATTCTTGATTGCGCCTCACTTAATCCTGGCAGAAATCCTGTTAGCTAATGACACCATCAGTGTCTTGAGATTTTCATGCCAATCCCTGTCTTCACTTACAGCATGTTTATGGTTGCGTTTCGGCTGCCGTTCTCGAATAAATCCATAGCGTTGGCGAAATTAATCAGGAAGTGACAATTCATTTTTATAACAGTGCAAAGATTTATGTCAGGTGCTTATTAACGATTATGTTTCCTTTTATGTTCTGAGAAAAGACAGGGATGTAGGGATTTCTTAGTAACATGACAAGAGAGAGCATGAAGAGACTGCTGAGGGAGAGTATTTAGCTACTGTAATATATATATATATATATATATATATATATATATATATATATATATATATATATATATATATATCAACAAAAAATCCATACCGATGGCGGTTTTTCCACCTTCAGGTCAGCTGTCATCACAAGAGCACCCTCTGGAGGCGAATCATTGATGCCACATAGTGCTATGTCCTATTTATTCATTATGTAATTGTATTTATTAATTAATATATTCATATGTATTTCATTTAGCTGGTGTTGTATGAGGAAGTCGGAGATGGGTGAGGGTGGTGCAGGACATGTATGAAAACAATAGGAAGGATAGGCTGGTTCAATGTGGAGGTGGGATTGCACCAAGGATCGGCACTGAGCCCTTTCCTGTTTGCAGTGTTGATGGACAGGTTGACAGATGAGGTCAGACAGGAGTCTCCATGGACTATGATTATTGCGGATGATTTGTGGTGAGAGTAGGGAGGAGGTTGAGAAGAGTCTGGAGAGGTGGAGGTACGTGCTGGAGAGAAGGGGAATGAAAGTCAATAGGACTAAGGCATAATACATGTGTGTGAATGCGAGGGAAGGCAGTGGAGCGATGAGGTTATACAGAGAAGAGGTGATGAAGGTGGGATGAGTTTAAGTACCCGGGGTCAAAAGTGCAAAGCAATGGAGAGTGTGTTAGAGGAGTGAATAAAAGAGTGCAGAAGTGGGTGGAGTAGAGAAGCAGGAGTGAATTGTGATAGATAGGTATTTGCCAGAGAGAAAGGGAAAGTTTATAGGGCTGTAGTGAGACCTGTGATGTTGCACCGTTTAGAGACAGTGGCGTTCTCTAAAAGACAAGAGGGGGCGGAGTTGAAGATCTGAATTGGGAGTGACGCGGGATGGACAGGATAAGAAATGAAGGTATTAGCGGGACAGCGTAAGTAGGATGATCTGGAGACAAGATTGATATGGTTTGGACATGTGCAGAGGAGGGACATGGGGTACATAGGGAGAAGAAGGCCAAAGAGGAGGTTTATGTATGCGGCGGAAGGAAGACATGCAGGTAGTCGTTAAGGGGCAGATGTAGAGGACAGGGCAATATGGATAAGGATGATCGGCTGTGGCGAACCCTAAAGGTAGTAGCCGAAAGAGGAAGAATAAGGACGTTTATTTCATTTAGCACATTTTCATTTTTAGGTTTTATATTTATGTAGTAATCGGTTGATTATTTATTGGCAAGTACATTCAAACCACTAGAAGATATGGTGTACATGGGCCAGTGTGAAAGATCTTTCCCGGCCTACTATAGAGCTCTGACCTCAACACGACTGAATAGCTTTGGCATGAATTGGAAAACCTCTTCACCTCGCCTACATCAGTACCTGACTTTACTGACACCTTTAAGTCTGATTGATCACAAGGACAATCCCAAAAAAGAGTGGAACGTCTTCCCAGAAGAGAGGAGGGAAGGATAAGAGCAAATGCGGAATGAGATAGACAGGTGTCCACAAACTTTTGCCTCTACAGTGTATCAGATCGATCTATAGTGTCAATGCAAAATTATTGCGAGGAACATTATATGCAGACATAGTAAGAAATATGCAAAGGGATAAATAGAGATAATTAGATAGACAGATAGACAGTTCGATGGATAAATGAAGAGAGAAAAGACGTAGCAGCTGGCTGTGTGGGAGGGTAGAGGAGCACATTTGTTAAACAGTGTTAAGAACAAGAGCAGTTCCACGCAAGACCTGTACACACACTCACACATACACTCGCTCACTCAATCACACTCGGCGCACACACACACACACACACACACACACACACACACACACACACTCAAACTTAACCCTCTGCTAAGAAATCTTTTCCCCAACTGGGAGTACGCTCTTTACTTGAAACTGCTGATGCTTCCGCGCTTCCAGTCTGCATCAAGCGCCCTGTTAATGAAGCGTTCGAAGCTGCAGCAGGTGGGAATATTTTCTCGCGGTCCTCGAGGCTGTGCCTGTTTGCCTCTCTCTCGCTTGGATGTGAGTCACACACACACACACACACTTGTGTCTGAGAAAAAGGAGGCAGCATTTAAGAGGTCACACACTCTCACCTCAGCCTCTCTCTCAATTTAAATCTATTACAATGCCGGCTTCGCCGCCACGAGCACTTATCCCCCCCGGTGTCTCCGCCGCCGCACCTCAGTTCCCAGTCAGTTGCTCATTTGAAGAGCTTCTTGACTGCCTCTTTTGATTAACAACACCCGCCGATATCCTTTCATTCTCTCCCTTTCTCTTATCTCGCCGCGTCCACTTCGAAGCGCACTCTATATGCACAATCACTTGACTTAGCGCAAATATGAGCGTGCACATGTGGAAAAATGCGCCCGCTATTAATAAGCGGACCTCATCCGAGCACTTCAAAATACAACTCCGGGACTTTCAAGGACTTTTCAAGTGCAAATAGATTAGCACTTAAAAAAGGACTACAGAAGACATGTCATTCACCAGACCATGTCGGAGAAATTAAATGCGCATTTTCCAGGCCTGCGTGCGGAGCTTTGAGATGTTAAAAAAAAAAAAAAAAAAAAAAAAAAAAAAAAAAAAACGGATTTATGCTATAAAAGCTTCAAGTTGTGGTGAACTCGTGCCCTCTGTAGCATCGTGACTGGAATGGAACCACGTGCGACCTTCTGCTGTTCGCCTTTAAGACGCGGGTCTCGATTCACCAGAATTCAATTCAACATTGTCTCAGAGCAGCTTTAAATAGATTCAGTGGCAATAAAAGTATGAGTTCCTTCTAATTCTGGGTTTATCCGTAATGAGTCAATGAGCTGACATGAGGAGGGAATCTTTCCAGGAGTCAAAAGGGAGCCATCCTCATCGTTGTTGAGGTGTGCAGTGATGGGCGATCAGGCATAACACTGATTATCTCCTCATCAGAGCACCTGTTAGCTCGGTGGAATATTATTAGACAGCAAGTGAACATTTTGTCCTCGCTTGCACAAGGACCAAATAAAAAAAGAAAAACGGAAGGATTTGAGCCAGACAAAACTGTGATGTCTAGACGACATCAGGGTCAGAGAATCTCCAAATCTGCAGCTGTTTTCTCGGTCTGCAGTGGTCAGTATGCAGTGGTGATCCGGGGACAGGCTCTATAATGCGTGTGGGCTCCTCTAAGCTCCTGTTACTGAGTAATCTCATGCTATTTGACTTACTCTCACTCGCCAATGAACTGTTTGCGCTTGCACATTGCATGTTTTCGTTTTTTTTTAATGCTATTGACTAAGTTTTTCCATAATGAGAATGGTTCAAAATGGAATCCAGCTGCATGTACTGTACAAGTTGATCCCTAATGTCTATTGACTTTTCATTTAAATACATTACACACACTGTGTTTAATGACCTTCGTTCGCATGAATTTGCGCTCTTTAGGTTTTAGACTCGCTCAATACTGTAATAGCTGCAAATTGTTTTTCTTCTTCTATTCTATGAGGTGAGTGCATACGTGCGTGCGTGCGTGCATGTGAGCGTGTGTGTGTGTGTGTGTGTGTGTGTGTGTGTGTGTGCGTGAGAGTGTGTGGGCAGATGGGGCAGGCTTTGCTGAGAGCTGAGTAGCTTCTTCACGGGCATCCGTTCACGTCTGCGCTGTACACCATGTGACAACTGTCAGCTTTTCCAACTGCCGCTGCTCGGAGCTTCAGACGCTCGTTCGCACGCTCGCACACATGCACACGCAAAACACCTTTACTTCAGAGAACCTTCCTAACATGTCTCTCTCCTTCTCCCTCACCCCCACCGTTCTCCTCCACAGCACTAATTAGCCAAAAGACGGATAACATCACTCTGTGCGCAGAGAAAAAAAAAAAGTGTGGAACTTTCGGGAGAAATGCTGTTTAATGAGAACCTGCAACGCATCAACACACTTCTCATGAGCTCAATGCAGACTTGCGTTTACACACACACACACACACACACACACACACACACACACACACACACACACACACGCACGGTATCAAATCGAATCGTCTTAATTTGGTGCTACAATGAACTAGCGCACATTTAATGAAGCAAAAAAGAAAAAAAGAGGGAGATATTTAAAATGGCTGAAATGATTACTGTTGTGATAACATGTTCTGTACAAAATATTAGCTCGCTCAAACACGCACACAGTGATTACAAGTTCTGTAGTATTAATGACCGTGGGGAATTCTTACACTAATAGGATTTGAAAGTTTATTAAAACCATCACATTCCTTTTGTTCCCAGGAAATCTTAAGGAGCCTAACCACTGATGCATCTTCAATGGTGTGAATTTAGTAAAAGTGTTATAATAAAATAAAACATTTTAAAAAAAGATTTTTTTAATAAAATACAGAATATTCAGTTGTAAATAGTAAATAATGCACTGCTGTATGATTGGTCAAACTAGTGTTTCTGCATAAACCAAAATATAAATAAATAAAAAGCAGCTTGAGGTGTTGATGTAATAGCGATATTTTAGTTATCTTTAATTTAATTCTAAAATAGTTTCCGGCTCTCACTATTTTATTATGCATGTGTGAAATATGCGTGGTTGTGTGTCACTTCATGACATCCCTGACGATAAGGATTCTTTTATGAATTATGTGCAGCTTCAATAATTTCTCTTAAAAGTAGAAAAAAATCCTGACAATTCCGCATATCGAGGGAGTAAATGAATGAACGATGGATGGATGGAATAAATTAATGAATAAATAAATATCTTGTGTCTTTTAAATGCAAACTTTCAAAACTATACTACATAATTCAACGTATGCTGAAATGAATAGAACATTTAAAACACACACACACACACACACATACACACACATCTATCACCTAAATAGGGTCCAACAAATGTAAATTATTTTATTTTTCCTTTATTTTTCTATTTATTTAATTTTATTCAATAAATTTTTGCCTATATAATCAATTACTCAATGTAATCAACATAATGGATTTTTTTTCATTCAGTTCATTTATGCTGTTCTCATTTAAACCAGCCAGGCATTTTTCATATAACCTGTTCATGATAACAAATGTTAATTTTAATAATAATAATAATAAATCATGTTAACATATAAACAACAAGCAATTTCATGTTTTGCATTCATTCACAAAATTGACCTGAACCGTGACTTTAGTGGATTTCTTTGACAGTTATATTGATGCAAAAATATACATGCTGTGTATGAATGACAGCTTAATATTTATGTTTCTATAGTAACAGTCTACAACAAAATATTATTTTACACACACACACACACACACACACACACACACACACACACACACACACACACACAAAACCCTTGCTGTTGAATAAAGTCTTTGTTGTAATTGTTGATGTGGTAAAGGTAGAATTTTACTGAACATAAAAGGAAAAGTGTGTTTATGTGTGTGTGTGTGTGTGTGTGTGTGTGTGTGTGTGTGTGTGTGTGTGTGTGTGTGCGTGTGTGTGCGTGTGTGTGTGTGTGTGTGTGTGAGCGAGAAAGAGAGGAGTGATTGAGAACAGTCGTTTCACAACATTAAACTTAACTTCATTAATACATTTATGGCTGTAATCATTTGCAAATCGCTGAACTATGAACGGATCGTCACAGGCCTCTTTTTTTCCGCTCTTCGATATCAGATGCGTGTAAATGCTGTAAAAGCGTAGCTGCCGGGGAGGAGATTTGCTCGCGTGTGGTGCTCCAGGCGTTATTTTTAAATGCTGGGTTTAGAGCGCACCTATAAAGCACGAGCTCGCCATAAGGTCCATTTCACAGTTAGCAGAAGAATGCTTTCATTTTCATTCTGTCTCATGCAAAGGCAATTTGTAGGGCCGTTTTTTTTGTTTATTATTCATGTTCAGCTGTAGCATTCTTAACAGCATGCTTTGAGAGAGAAATCAGCAGCGTTTACACCAGATTTCAGCGACGGGATGATTTTCTTTAAAAAGATGCAATATATCCTCCACAATTATTCCTATTTACTGTTATAATAACATCCACTCAAAGATGCTGTGGCTTTTCAGAGTGTGCTTGTGGATATTTGTGTAAAGTGTTAGTAAAGTCAGGTGGTGATGTAGGTGACTTGGGGAGGCCTGGGGCGCAATCAGCGTTCCAATTCATCCCGAGAATGTCCAATTGGGTTGAGATCAGGCCAATCAAGATCTTCCACTCTAACCCATGTAAAGCATGTCTTTGTGCTCAGGGTTATTGTCATGCTGGAAACAGGTTTGGGGCTCCTAATTCAAATGAAGGGAAAATTTCATGTTAAGCATTCAAAGACACGCACTACAATTGTGCCTCCAACTTTGCGGTGACCGTTTGGGGAAGAAGCACAAATGGCTGGAAAATACACTTGGCCCCGATTACTGTTAGACCACCACTGAAGTTGCGTGATCTGCAGTATTTACAACTCTAAACATATAATAAATGAATTTGGGCAGAAAAGAAAAGCATGATTTATATCAGAGTTCAAAGGTGGTGCAGAGCTATTAAAGCGTCCTGCACAGCGCTCCAACCGCAACACTTTGGGGATGAACAGATCCCCAGAAATTCTCACTGCTCTTGTGTTTAAATGAAGATCCATAAATCCTCAGATGGGATGATGATAAAAAAAAAAAAACACAAATCTGTATCATAGTGTGTATTTGCTGATCAGTCTCATAGAGTCCCAAGATGCAGCATTTCCATCTGCACCTCTGAGAGCCTCTGAGAACATCGCTGATACTGAGCTATGAGACTTCAGAAGCAGCGGAGGGAGCAGATGTCTTGAAGAGGGCAGAGAGGATCAAAAAGTACACCACTCACTCCAGTCATGGACTCCCTTACCATCGACCATTTGGCAGACGTTAAAAGGAACATGTGCTGCCTGGACAAAAAGACTAGCATACTGTTTTCTCTACAGTATGAGACGGTATTAGCAGTTGTTCACGCTTCCAGTAGACATGGACTACTGGAGACTATAATTAGGCTTTACTATAAATAATATGTTTTTATGATTGACTTACAGTTATAGATCAGAGTGATCAAATACAATTATTCAAGCACTTCAGAAACACCAGGGGAAAAAAATTCGAATTTTTGAGGTAATTTTGAAGACAAATTAATGTTTGAATAGCAATTAGTTTCCTAAAACTGTTTATTCAACATTTTCAGTGCATTTTACTATCAAATTTATAAAAACAATCAAAAACAATGTTCGCTTTGTGAAAGTTTGGTTTCCTTTCCCACCCTGCCTCCTCGTTTACATCAATCCACCCCGTCGTTATGAAAATAATGCTGTGTGAATCGGAGTCTTCACACCCACAGAAAATTGAGTGACAAAACCCTACCATGGATATTTAAGGACCTCTAAAAAAAATCTCTCTCTCGCCGAGTCTCATGGGACTCCCAGAAACTAGTTCATGAATGCAAAAAAAGAACCTCCTCCTCTACAAAATGCCTATCTCCTTCTCTCCTTTCTCTGGATCCCCGCTCACTGTTGCCACGGCAACGGCCCAGCGGACGGTACTGCCAGCCTGTGGGATGTGGGCAGCGGCTGCCGTCCTATAGTTAACGCCGGAGAGAGACGAAAATAAACTCTGAGCAAAAAACGCACGCGAGTGAGCAAACACGCAGCGGAGACGACTCCTGAAGCCTCCAGGGTGCGAGCAGATAAATTCCGTGCGTGAGATTTCATTTAGAAAGCGTGACTTTTCTTTTTCTTTCTTCTCCCCCCTTTCCTGCTAAGAGGAAGCAAATGCATAATTCGAGTGTTTGAGTTTGCTTGGTTGTTTTAATCCTCAATCTAACAATCCCAGGGTGTCACTTCACAAGCAAAGGATGCTTAGAAAATAAGATGGGGAGGGGGAGGGATCCTCTGTAATCTGCTGGAAGTCTGCATGCTAGAGAGAGTGTTTGTCCTGGCACCACACACACACACACACACACACACACACACACACACACACACACACACTCACTCACTCACTCACTCAGACAGACAGATACTGGCTGCGAGACTATGTGAGAGAGAGAGAGTGTAACAGTGCGACAGTGAGGAGCGTATTATCACTAGAAATCATTTCAAATTTAAAGCAATAATTTACTTTTTATTTTAATATTTTTTGGCAATTTTAAACCTGTTATTTATGTTTAATAGACAATTGTATGATTATGTATATGTATTATTATTTTATTTAATTATTTGTTTTATTTGATTATATTATATATAGACTATATATATATATATATATATATATACTATATATATATATATATATATATATATATATATATATATATATATATATATACAGATATATATATATATATATATATATATATATATATATATATATATATATACACACACACACACACACACACACACACACACACACACATACCAGACCAAGAAAAATATTTATTTATTAAAAAATTTTTTTATGTTTTTTATGTATTATTTTATAGTGGAATCATTTAATATGTTTTTATCAGAGTTTTAATTCAACCTCTCTTAACTTGTTCTCTAAGCCGTCTGTGGCCGAGAGTCAAGGCTGGTCGTGCTTGATAAGTGAGATTATCAGTGTATAATAATATCTCCCAGTCCTGGAGTGAAGGTGACTGGATTTCAGCACCACTTTCTCTTCACCTCTACTTCCCTTCCCCAAACACAAGGCCATGGCAACACACTATGACCTGGACCGCTCCGGTGTAAGTGTGTACACTGTATTAAGATTTGTCCTCTACACTCATGAAGGAGTCTCTGCCGTGCTGAGTTTGGGTTATGAAGGACACACTTAAACAGCACGAAGCTTATTTTATCAAAACGCTGGCACCTTTGGCGCAAATTTGCATTAATTTGCTACAAAATGCAAATTAGGAGTCGTCTAAATACTCGTAACACAATGACGAGAATCTACGGGGGCACGTTATGGCAGCAGTACTGGTACGAGTCGTACGTGTCTTAAATTAAGACTTGCAACTTCACATGCGATTTGTTCTCTTGCTTTGTTTATTCGCTGGCCAATATACCCAAGTGTTGTATAAACAAATTACAGGCGTTGTAATAAATATTGCTTTGCTATTGTGCCAAAATACTTTATTAAAAGTTTAGAAAAATTATATAAAATTCATTCAAAATGTCTGCAGTATATTAACTAGTATACCTCGTTTTTTAATTTATGTATTTATTGGTATTTTAATGCCTCTCAAAATCTTTTAACCACAGATTTATTTAGTTTATGATATTTACACAGACTGTTCCAGATGATATTTATATTGCAAGCCAATATGCTCTAAAAAATACTCAATCTTTATTTATCAGCAGAGTGAATTATATAATTAAATAAATAAATAATGATGCATGCATAAACCCATCAGGCTAACACTTGCCAGTTGTTTTGCGTGAACGATAGGTCTCCGCCTATGCCTGTCTCAGGACTCTTCGGGCATCAAGGCAGGACACACCCTGTATGGAATGTCAACCCATCGCAGGGCGCGCACACACACATTCACACACTGGGGACAATTTTCAAGGTGCCAATCAACCTACCGTGAGTGTTTTTGGACCGGGGGAAACGGGAGAAAATCCCCTTGAGGCACGGCGAGAACATGCAAATTCCACACACACATGGCGGAGATGGGAATCGAAGCGCCAACCCTGGAGGTCTGAGTCGAACGTGCTAACCGCTAAGCCACTGTGTCCCTCCCAGCATTACATATAAATAAAAAAAAGGATTTTACACTTATTATTCTGGTCTTGGTCTCAACTGAATTCAAAACTGGACTGTCAAACAATCCGCCTTCTTATTGTTGACAATTCTTAATTGTAGACACTGTTGATAAATAAAAGCTGACATCTCTGTAACATCAACCATCCACTCTCTCTTTAACATCGTCAACGAGCCCAGAAATGTGGTTTGCGCCACGAATAAAGCTTTAAAACATCTACATCCTGGTAATTCTTGAGTGGCGTCCTTCATGCACCATCGCTCCAATCTCAGAATTGTTTTCTTCAGGCTCTTTGTTGACTTCAAGATGTGTTTTATTTAAAAGAAGCTGTTCGTGATTATTTCCACAAGCTAATATTTTAATGTGATATGATATGCAACTTTTTCTCAGTGCCACTGTAATCTAGACTATAAGCATGGGAGATATGTGAGCTGTTACATTGGGCGCATACGCAGCTTTTTGGTGTGTTTCAGTGTGTGTTGATATTTAATAAGAATTCTATCACGAATGTTGTTTCTACTGTACACCATGCAATGTTTTCTTTGGTTGTTTTTTTTTTTTTTGGTTTAGAAATTGTTTTCGATTGAGCGTGGGTGGCGTGGCTTTAAATCTAATTTAAAATTTGAGTTATTGGAGACACACACACAAAAAAAGTATGTGTATACTATGTGTGTACGTTCGAGTGTGTGTGTGTGTGTGTGTGTGTATTAAAGTGGGATTGTGATCGGTTGCTCTTAGCTATAGCGCAATAACTTTCTTGGTCCTGCTAAAACACATAGATGTTGCTGTCTATGTAGTATTTCTCTTTCTTTCCGAGAGCTGGAGATCAAAGTGTTGACTTATTTTTTCCCGAAAGTAAAAATCTCATTTCGGACACCCGAGTAGCATATTTACAAAGACATGCAGTGGAATAAAAAGCAGCGAGGAAAGGCAATTATGAAAAAAATTCTAATTTAGCTCCGCTAATGACCAAACCCTTCCTGAGTCTGAGTTCAAAAGTTCAAGTTAGGAGATCACTACGATCTACAGAGAAGGATCTATGACATGACATAGGACAGGCTGAAGAACCGCTTGGTATTTGTGGATTCGCTTAATCGTTCACGTCTATTCAAACGCCAGCAAAAACACTGATCAGAGAGTCGGTGGAAAAGACAGACATCCTACGCCGGCTCTTAATTACGACCTGGCTCTGACTGCACCGCCGCACGCTGTTGACCTGAGATGATGAAAGCTAATTGCAGACAGCGAGAAGACAAACACGCACAGGTCCACCAGAAGCCCGGGCGAGCCGAGGAGGGGGTCGAGTCATGAATATTTAACATGAGATAACTGTATAGTCATTGACCTCGTGGGGTGAAGATGTAAGAGTCGGAGAGATATAGTGATTATGGTGTCACTATATACTAGAAAGCAATTATGTGTGCAATGTGTGTCTGTCTGTGTGTGTGTCTCTGCATGTGTGTGTGTGTGTTACTGATTACACTTCCTGTGCTTTTTCTTAAACCAAAAACACATCAACAATACCAGTGAACAAATCCTGAAATATCTGATGGATGGATGGATGGATAGATAGATGAAAAATGTGTTGCTGATGTTTTTATGTAACTAAAAATTAGAAAATGTGTACAGTATAAAATGAGAGACTGCACAACTGCCAAAAATATTCATCTTTGTGTCCACACCACCATGCTCCCATGATCTTCTAGCACTGCTCAAATGGTCCACCATCTCTCAAGGTAAGAGACGTGTACTGTATACTGTACATAAAGACTCTTTTCTGTCTTTTTCTAGTCTGATTTCTCATATGATGTCTGACAAGCTGAGTCACTGCCTTGAAATGACGAGTAAAGACCTAGCTGTACCTTAAGCAGTGCTGTCGATACTCAAATCATTTCAAAGTTGAATCACTCTATAATGTCTTTCTAAATTGGAATATGTATTGAATTATCAAAGCTGGGATCAGTGAAAAACACTGATGTACAGCAAATTATGTCATAACAACATCTGCAGTGACATGTAGAGAAGAGAAATACATGCTATGGAATTGCTATTAGTTCCAAATAATAAGATGTTGGTACGAAAACACATACATAAATATGAAAAATAATTAAATAAATAAAAGTGGTTTCAAAACTCTTCACATCTACGTCGCATTCATGATTCAAGTAAATTGATACACTTCCAGTGAGTTGGACTACTGAATAATAAGATCAGTGATGGCTGATTGAATAATACTGGTTAGTATGATTGATTGAATGAGTTTTTGTTGGGAAGGTTATAATGCAGAAGCCTGTAAAATGATCTCCATTGAACAAAAAGGCGCACACACACACACACACACACACACACACACACACACACACACACACACACACACAAGTACCCCTCTACAGCAAATCTAATTAATTAGCATTCTAATTGAAGCATTCCTCTTTGCTCTGTTACTCTAATCCTATAGCAATGCTCATGTCACCCGCTTTGTGTGTGTGTGTGTGTGTGTGTGTGTGTGTGTGTGTGTGTGTGTGTGTGTGTGTGAGAGAGAGAGAGAGAGAGAGAGAGCGCAAGTGTGTGTCAGATGGGAAACCCTGGCATTGTGTATTCCAGTGAGAAGAACACCATCATACTATAATCTCCTCTCAGTCACACAGGCTCATGTCTGACAGCGGAGATGAGAGACGCTGGTGCTTCAATGCTATCCTGTCTGCTAACCTATCCCACTGAGACAGCAATTTTTTTGACTTAAGCCATGATTTCACAGTCACGATCGCAGCAGATGATGGAGGTTCTTACAGACAGCTGTATTACAAAGATTTTCTCTTTTTTTTCCCTTTTTTTTTCTTTCTTTTTTTTCTTGGGCCTTCGCCTGAACTGACAATTTCATCGCTGACTATTAACCACTATGATGCACACAGTTAGCTCTGTAATACAGTTCTGTTCACTGAAATGTCATTTTCAGAGGACATTTCTGAAAGCTACGATGCAGGAGGTCAGGTCCATATTAAAGAATGATGAAACGTTGAAGAAGAAGACTTGAACTCTTGAACGCTCAGCCGTTCTCTTTAATCCTCCGTTCAGACCACAGCGTCCGGTAGAAAGTCAACAAAGCGGCGACTGTTGTACCGCGCTGTATGTTTTTCTTTCTAAAGCGCGGAAGATGATCATTATTGCTAACAAACTACACCTACTATAAAATATCTCCCTGAGAGAGTATTTGTGAGCTGCTGGCTTCCTTCATATGATCGCCGCCGAGTTTATTCTTTGTGAGCAGAGACTAGCCTTCATCTCCTCCCTCATTAAAGTAAAGTACGAGACTAGAAAGCACGACACTGGACTCAAAACAGCCTCGCTTTGACCCATTTACCAAATATTCAACACAGCATGTCTCTATTAATGCACTTTTCTTTTACAGAGGGGTGTTATCCAGGGGAGATAGGAAGCTTCCCACTCAAGATGCATGTCGTCTGTTTTGAACAATCATTATGATAATAAAAGGTAGCGATTATAAAAAAAAAAGAAAAGAGCAGTGATTGAAGGAAAGAAGGCTTTGATTAACTGTGAAAGATAAAAAGCAAAGATGTAAAAGCAACACAGGTTAAAAAAAAATCATTAACACACTTAAAGTGAAACCCTGGGGAACTCCTTAAAGATGTTTCAAAGGTTACTTACATCAGGCTCTCTGTATTGTAGCTCTTTATGTTATGTCTTGTAAAACTTAGGAAAACTATGGTAATCAGGATTGAGGAGCATTGAGATTCCTCTACAGGTGGTATAGCATTCTGACATTTAGCTCAAACACTTTTAAACAGCCTTTCTGGCAGACTCAGATATAAGCGTAGATTAAAGATGCATCAGGTGGATGCATCAGGTGGATCTTTATAGGAACGACTTCATGCCACAGAACTACCAAGCTTTCACTGCTAGGTCCTTGAGAGTGGCCTTAATTATCAACTTTAAAGCTGAAAGTCACACTTGATCTAAACCTGCAGCCAGACCTACACATAACACATATCATAACCTTGTGCTCCAGGACATCTGATCCAATACAAATCACCATGTGCTTGTTAATACTAAGGACAACTGAATAACGCTGACTGATTATCCTAATGTTTTCACCTGTTCCCTGTCTCAAAGGCATTACTGTGGTGTCAATTTCCGCATCGTTTCCTTGTTTCATTTTGAAAAATATAACCTATTTTATAAACATTTTTTCTTAGAATGGTAACTTAAAGTGCCACCTAGTGGACAAATGAAAGTAATCAAAAAAATATCAAATGTATTCAGTTACTTGACTTTTATAAAGTGAATACACTACTTATTACATTTCAATTGGGTCACTTCTAATCTGTAATCTATTACATTTCCAAAGTAACCTTCCCAACACTATTTAGCCTGTTGGCTAAAATACATGCAAATAGTTTTTCCAGCTATAATTACCTGTGCAGGACATCTGTGACACACTGTTTAATTTTACACATGTGAAAATTCTAGATTATATTTGTTGTTTGTAATTTATTGATTATATAATTATATTATAATTATATTATATATTTATATTATATAATTATATTATCCTTATATTATATTATTATATTATATATAATTATATTCCATAATTCAAGTGTGGTTTTTATTTACTTAGAATTTATTTTGTTAAATAAAGTTCAGTAATATCTTACAAGGAGGGTTTGCATTTTATCGTTTGTGTATTTGGTTATCGGCGAGTACGATCCAGCATAGTTATCGGTAAAAAAAAACACCCATTGCCGGTCGGCCTCTAGTACGAGTTTCCATGGGTATGGAATGAGCAGTGTTTCTTAGAAATGAGAGAACACTAGGCTGTCGCTGATAAGAAATTTCGCATGCTTTAAAGAAGAATAAAAACTCTCTCAATTCAAGACAACCTTTACCATCTTGGGCATTGTGCAAGGTCTTAAGGTGTGTAATCAATCAAGTCGGCGAGAGACCTGATGCTAAATCAGCAGTCTTCGGTTCGCCTGATAAGACGGAAAGTTGTCTCTTTTGACATTACGCTCTCTGCCGAGCTGACAGTTTGAAGGAGTGTGACTTTTACCTGCGTATATACACCGTCCAAACCGCCAGGGCTGATAAGGCAGGAAAACAGAGTGCAACACCAACTCTGACAGCAGACAAATGATTGAAGCAGTTCTTATCGGTTATACAAACTGCTCGAGACTGATTCTGAAGCCGCACCTGCCGTGAAGAAAGCTTCGCCTCGACTAAAAACGGGTTGAAATATTTCGGAGACTGATATCTCCAGGGATTTTCGTGTCTACAAAATAGTTCACTCGGAATGGTGCAAAAACAAAAACAACAACAACAAAGAAAAATTTGGCAAATGGTATATCGGTCAACCACTCTTTACAACCACGGTGAGCAGAAAAGCAAAGGAGAAAAAAAACAAAACAACAGAGATAAATATGTTATGACTGCATTTCCCTGTCAGCCAAGATTTGAGATCCAAGACTACAGTGGGCACATGGCTTCTTGTGTTTCTGTACATTTAAATATATATTTAGGCACACTGTATTCTATATCACCTTATAGTTACCCCCTTACTAGCCATCACACCAACAGGTGGCAGTACAAGACTGCACGCATAGTCACAGGGAGCACCAACTGTTATAAAAAAGACATCGTCCTGTGTACCTCGGAAGTACATCCTACTTCAGATTCGCCTCCTACAGAATATCCGGTGCATATGGCAGAAGTTTCTGGACACAATTTGAAAAGATTTCCAGGACGCAGGCCGGAAGTAACAGGAACGGCACTGAGACGTGTAACATAAAATAAATGTTATAATAAATATAAATATATATATATATATATATATATATATATATATATATATATATATATATATATATATATATATATATATATATATATATATATATAAGTGTTTTGTAAATAAACTTTCTGATACCACCCAGTTAGAGCTGGGCAAAAAAAAAATCGACATTATCGATTAACTAGACTTTTGTTGTTTAAGTCTATATTGAAAAAAACGTGTCATCAGTCGTATGGAAATGGAAATTTGTCTTAAGTTTGTGGCTACTAAAGAAAGCAGCACGACTAATTTATTCCAGTACTGCAAACACAACGATGTTGTTGAATGGGGAGGTGGGAGGTGTGTGTGTGTGGGCACTACGGGATAAACATGAGACAGCGGCAGAAAATAGAGGACACATTTTCCCACTTTATCCAAAATTGCACAAAAATCAGAGATTATATTTACATAACATATTGTCCAGCTCTACACCACGTATCCAATTTATACAACGGAGTACTGGAGGGTTAAGGGCTTGACTTAGGGGCCCAGCATTGACAGCATTGTCCTGCTAGGATTTGAACTCTCGACCTTTTCCGAATCAGATCTTGTTAATGATGCAGTTTTTCCATTATAAAATGCATAAAATTACTATAACACACAATTCCTGGAAAACATATGTGTCTTGAATGGGGGGAGGGGTGTTTTTGCTCTGCCATATTTAAATATCACACTCGGTCCCTGGGAAAAAAATAAAAAATTCCAAATGACTACCTCAGCATGTGCCAATAATAGTCTTTTACAATAATCCGCAACGTCCGACGCGTGGAATATTGTAACCCAGTTACTTATAAAAAATAGTCGTCTGTGATGCATTTCATTTGGATGGAGGCTGTAGCAGGTTTGCTGGAGCGTCTGGGCTTCGGAGATAAAGCCTCCCTCGTTCCGAAAGCAGGAAGCTGTATTCTACTTTCAGTCTAAGCTCCTTTATTTTTCCTAGGTGAGTGGAAAAAAAAATATATGTGTATGTTTGTGTGTGTGTGTGTGTGTGTGTGTGTGTGTGTGTGTGTGTGTGTGTGTGTGTGTGTGTGCGCTTTTCACTATACGGAGACATGGGACAGCAATATAAAAAGAAAACCAAACTTTTTTTTTCAATTTATTGTTTCTTGCCACAGCCCTCAGGACACACACAGGTTCCTCTGTGGCCAAATGCTAAATGTGTGTCATGAACTTAATGGAGTCGTAGCGCTCCGCTACAGCATTAAACCAACAAGCGAGTACACAGACACACACGCTCTTCATTCCCTAAAGCCACCGATTGAGTGTTCGCTTCCGAACAGCAGGCGCACTGCAAAATGAACCATCTTTCTGCGGCTATCTTTCTTCTCAAAGGGACATGGCTAAGCACACAGTCATCCACAGGGGAGACACACACTGCTTGGCAGGAGCCTGTGAGGCTCGTTGGGACACGAGGCTGTTCGACAGACCCCTGCTGAAATGCACGGTTCCAACTGCACACACAAAAAACACACACACACACACACACACACACACGAGCATGCGCACGAATGGACAGACGTACCATCAGTCTGTTACAAGCTCCCATGTGTTCAGACCTTGTAGAAAACAAGTTTATAGAACTGAGAAATTAGAAGAAATCGTCCGTGGTTCTTTGTTTTTGCGACAAAAATGTTGACATGAACTTCATCTTTCACATGCTCTTTATTTGTGTGGTTTCATGCACCATATATTTGTGGACACCTAACCATAAGCTTCATAGATTTATCCATTCGCTGATATAATAACTTCCACTCTTCTGGTCTAACCATCTCTGAGGGTAAGAGTTAGATATACATCAGGACTCTTGCCTGTTCTGGCACAGAAGGTGATGGAAATATATTCCCCTGGACATCTAAACAGCTGAGTCACTGCCTATCTTCAAAATGTACCTGTTCCTGGAACAATTGAACTCATTTATCCTGTTTTTGTAAAAAAAAAATAAATAAAAAGGTGTGCTATAATTCCTCCCCACCGAGTTTAAAGATGATGATGGTATCCTATTGACCCAGTGTTGATTTAATCAGTGTCTTCAAAGCACTTTGGTTTGTCTTTCTGGATAAAGATATGTGCAAAATGCCATAGATTTAAATCGTAATAAGATTTCTGCTCATTCAGCTACAAGGGTGTTAGTAAAGACAGTTAGCGATGTAGGTGTTCAATCGGGTTGAGCTCGATAGTAGGCTCCAAGATCTCCCAGTCAAACCAGTATAAACCAAATCTTCAAGGAGCACGCTCTTTGCACAGGGGCATAATCGCGCTGATATATAACTTTGATGTAACCGAGTGGGGAAGAACCACATATGCTGGGAAAAGTCGGGTGTCCCAATACTTATGCTCATACAGTAGCTGATATAGTATCTATAGTAAATAATAAATAATCAGCCATCGTTAAATGCACATAAAGTGTAAACATCTGAGCGGAGTGCAGAATTTTACCGAACGCTTGGCGGTTTAATTGCCGAAACATCCAGTGACTGAAAATACACTTTCTTTTAAGCGATTTTTCTGAGACGGATTTTGAAATCCGACAGTCTGACAGGCTGACAGACCTTTTGAATCTCAGTATCAGTATCAGCTTCCCACTCAATACATATCAGAACAGGGCCCTTAAACTTGTTAAAGTGCAAATACAGCGTCATTACACTCACGCACACACACACACACACACACACATATATATATACATACACACGCAACAGAAAAAAAGGAAGTGGAAATTAAGTGATTGGGCCGCTGTGGAATGAGTGCTTTAGAGCAGTGCTGTCTAATAGGAGCGGCGTTTATATGATTCTATGTCGATGTCTAATGGCCCGCTTTTCTGCCAGACGATCATTGTCACTGTGCCGCTGCCAAATCTGCTACACTCTGACTGGATTACCAGTGAGATTACTCCCTTTAATACCCACTCAATTAAATGTCTCTTTTGCATACCGGTGAAAACGGACTCTGTGTATGTCGCTAAGTAGCACCGTGACGTCCGTTAAAACCACGGGTTCCCTGGAGGTCAAAAAGACCCTGGTGATATTTATATTAATATCAGATCATATTAGAAACCTGTTCATTCTAAATTAGATGTTTGTTAGATGTTGCTGGATTTGAGCTCAGTGGTTAAGGCTCTCTATTACTGATTAGAAGGTCAAGGGTTCAAGCCCCTGAGAAAGGCCCTTAATCCTCAGAGCTCCAGGGGTGTTGTATCATGACTGACCCTGTGCTTCACTGGGATATGTGAAAAAAGAATACTTTAATGTATAGCACATTTTCTTGCTGTTACTCTAATAGGAATCACAAATTATACAATCTGCTTTGCTTCGAGAGGAAAATAAGCGCCGCTTCCTGTCTTGGACGGGGCACAGTAATGCCTGATGAGCTCATGTATGCGGCATTACCCTGTAATGAAAAGTATAAGTAGCAGTTAATTTTGCAAAAGATGAATTGATGGCAACTTATCACATTTTAGCCTTCACACTTGTATATGATCATTTGCATTTAAAGCATATGGCGCCTCACCCTTAGTGATTTTACACAACTGAGTAACTGACGCTTAAGGGCATTGCTCAAGGGGCCCAGCAGTGGCAGCGTAGTGGCTGCAACCTTTTGATCTTAAATGATTCAAAAGTACAGGCTGGATGGCTGAGCGGAAGTATTAGGGAGAAAACATGAGTGCACACTTGATCCGATGTGTCCTATTGTTTTTGTTTTTGTTTTAGTTAAAGTAGATGTTCAACTCTTTGTGAGAGTGTGTGTGAAAGGGAGAGAGAGAGAGAGAGAGAGAGAGAGAGAGAGAAGTAGAGACAGACAGACCGACAGAGAAAGAGCGAGACAGACAGATGATGTTCTGCAGTGTCTCTATCAGAAAGTGTCACATGCTCAAGTGGGAAACAGCTTGTACTCTTCAGATCTTTATCGGCATCCTTCTGGAGAGCCGGTTCTACGCAGAGGCCTTCTGCTCCGACACGTGCTGGTGTCGGGCAAGAATACGAGCAAATGCAGCGCACACAGACGTGTGTTCCGCCGAAGAGAATGCCTAATCACCGCACATGCAATCTACAAGGCAAGGTCAAGCAGTCATTACTCGGTTAATGATATGTTTCACTATTCGATATAGGGACGTCTGACCTTCACTGTGGCACGAGAAGCGACCTCATCTCTCACGTCTGTCCATACACACCTTTCACAAAGCATTCACGTCTTCTCATAGTATTGAAGCATTACAACACTCTCTCTATTAGGGATGTGCACCTACGTAACTGAGGCAGATGTGTATTGCTATGCAATATACAGCGAACGATACTATACATTAAAGTTTGATGCGAAGTAGCTACTGATGCGATTACAATGCGATTACGATTTGACACAATACAATTCAATGCATGCTACGATGATTCATTCATTCATTCATCTTCTACCGCTTTATCCGATCTTCCCTTGGGTCACGGGGAGCCTGTGCCTATCTCAGGCGTCTATTGGCATTAAGGCCGGATACACCCTGGATGGAATGCCAACCCATCGCAGGTCACACACACTCACATTCACACACACTCACATTCACACACTAGGGACAATTTTCCAAGGTGCCAATCAACCTACCGTGCATGTTTTTATACCGGGGGGAAACCGGAGAACTCGGAGAAAAAACCCCTGAGGCACAGGGGAGAACATGCAAACTCCACACACACATGGCCGAAATGGGAATCGAACCCGGACCCTAGAGGTGTGCTAACCATTAAGCCAGCGTGCCCCTCATCAAACTGCAAAATAATAAGGTCACAAATTATTGGCCACTTTCCTATGCATTTTTTATGCCGATGCTTACCATTCTTATTCTATATGCATAATGCTGATCATTTTATTTCCCCTTTGCTGATGTTGCACGCGCCGCATTAGCTCATTACTACTGAATCCCGGAAACTCTTCTGCTAGTCGCACGTGCATATTCAATGAAACCACATACAGTCTCCAAAAATTTTCACATGTTAAAATTCTCTGCTTTTTCTCGAACCACACCTGGCATTTCATATGTGCCATATGTAGGGAAAAAAAGAAAGAAAGAAAGAAAGTGGAGAGCTTGTGCAATCAGTAATAAGTGTGTGCTTTCTCTAAGGGTTTCTACTGCTCCATAGTAGATTGTGTTGAAGTCCGGATAGAGGAGGGGGGTTTTTAGATAAAGAAGGATTTCCACACTCCTTGTTCTAAGTCGTAGAGATACTGTATATACTTTCTCGTTCGGTCTCCCTGAAGGTACGGAACAATAGACAGAGCCTTAACCTCTGTGCCTATCTGTTTATTCTAGCGTAACGTTCATCCCTCATGTCTCTGCCTCTCTGTTCCACCGCTGCTTCCACTCCTTCTTTCTCTTGTTCGGGCATCTGACCACCTCAGAGACCTGACGCAACGTATCAGTACAAATCAGCACCCAGGCTACCACTAAAGACCAGTTCCAGCAAAGGTCCAGAAACGACCTAGGCGTCTAAACGGCTGATCGTACCATGCTACCGTGTCGCCTAGAAAAACATTACTGACTCAAAGATGCTACTCTATTCGTCTCTTGCATTTAATTAGTCAGGATTGACTGTAGGACAGAAGTCTGGACTTCTAATAAACCTAACAAATTCTTACCTGTAACTAAGCTCATTATAAAATTCGTGTCAATTATATAAACTGCATGTGCCTGAGCTCTGGGCAAAGCACTGGAGAGACTTATTGAATTCTGCTAGAGCAAGGAAGCAGATAAACAACACGCCGCATCATTTCCCTAATTCGGGCCCCCGTTCAGGCTTTGCAAGCAGAAGACAGCCACGGGTTTATCTGGTTTGTAAGCTAATATGTGGCAGAGTCTGAAGTCAGACGGTGCTGTTGTAACGATCCATATAGGACGCAAAAAATGGAAACCCATTTTTGTTAATGCTAAAGCGGCAGACAGAATGTTTTCCAATATAACAACTCTTTTGTTAAACAAGAAATGCTAAAGGGAAATTGTTGAAAATCTGAAGCATTAGAGCCATATAATAATACCTAGTAAATGTGGTTGCACTGTGTGTTATGATTGCAATGATTAAAAAGAGAATAACATATAAAATCGGGAAGCACAAAAAGAAAGACAGACAGACGGATGTTCAACGTGTTTTGAGACCAATCGGATGTTGTTGTTTTGTCCTTTTTAATGTATATCTTAATATTGCATGAAATTTCCAACTTTTCATTTTCTTTCCGCTTCTTATGCATCCTAAACGAATCACAATAACCCGCTGTCTTTTTTTTGGGTGCATCACGGCTTAATAAAAACTATATTTGCAGTCCTTACGTCAGTTTTGCAGTCTGACTTTATTATTTATTTTCTTTGTAAAAAATCAAACAAAAAACACTATTGCTAGTTATTTGCCTTCTAACAACCTTGCGATATGTCGCTTTATTTCGCCCCTTTTATCATAACCAAATAAATCTAAAACCGGCATATGAGTAAGGCATGAGACTATATAAACCCTGCTTCCTGAGTGTGTGCATGAACCAGCCGCTTGTCAAATGTATTCTCTGTGAAGCTGTAAATGTGATTTTGTCTTTATTTCTTCTGCGTTAATGCTCACGTGTCGTGATGTACAGCAACGTGTGAGAGGCGTTTGTCGTCTCTGTAGGTGGCAAAGCTTTCTCACTGCATTTGTCATTGAATCCTGGCATGTGCGATGCACAGTAGCTCCATATCCGCTATGGAGAAACAGGCCAGATTGTGTGTGTGTGTGTGTGTGTGTGTGTGTGTGTGTGTGTGTGTGTGTGTGTGTGTGTGTGTGCGCGTGGAAAAGATAGTGCTGCACGTGACCGCGCAGCATTGCAATCTGATATTCATGCCTGCTTTTTCTTAGGAATCAATTTTATGCCTGATGTCTCTCTTTCAAACCTGAACTCAATGTAGAACCAGTTGACGACAATAAGTGGAGAAGTGAGTGAGTAAGAGAGAGGGAGAGAGAGAGGGAGAGAGACAGAGAGAAAGACAGAGAGAGAATTTGATTCACTCCTCAGCCTCCTCAGAAAACAAAAGCGATGAGAAGACAGAAGGAGACTGAAGAATAAGAAGACATACGAGATGACGAAAGGAAAACAGAGGACAGATGGACAGATAAATGCACTGATGAGTAATGCTGTATACCTGCCTCTGTGTAGCCGTTCGAATTCAATGAGTGACGTCCGGGTGACAGAAAAAGCAGGAAGAGAGAGAGAGAGAGAGAGAGAGAGAGAGAGAGAGAGAGATGGCAAATATGTAGAGAGACAGCAGGTTTGTCTAGATGCAGGAAATAGGAACGAACAAATCACATGTTTATATAAAAAGGAAAGCGTCAGCCTTCTAACACAAGGTGCGAACGTCAGTTACGCAGAACGGCAGTTATCACAAAGCCTTTCACCCACATACTTGTATGTTCTGCATGTAGCATTGTTTAACTGGATAATTATCCGAGTTCCCTTAAATCAGAAGTTGCATTACACAAGAATCACACCTCCCCCATCCACAAGACCAGAGAGCCATAATTAGTTTCCTGCTACGCCTCGGCCTCTTTTATTTGGTTGTTCATGCCAAGGACGTCCATATGTTCACATTATTGTTGCTATTAAAGCGTGGCGAGAGGGTCCTAAAGTCCTAAAGCTGAACGACGAGTCAACAAAAGTCTTAAATAAGAACAAATTAACCACCTGGAGTGATGCAGGAAATGAGCAGACTGGAAGCTGCGCAAATTGTGGATAATTATAGTTAGAGTTAACAGCAATGATGTGTTAACATCCATGCCGACGTTTCCGTTCTCCGAAAGATAAAAGCGAGATGCGCAACTATGACGAGTCCTGTAATCCTATTAATGGGATGCAAGAACGCTAGTCCAATATGTGCACGCGTGACAAGAGTAGACGTCAGTCGAATGACATGGGAATCGATGAATGATGTCTCTCCACATGACGTCCCTCCATATTTCTCTCTCTCTCCCTCTCTCACACACACACACACACACACATACACCATCTCATACACTCTCTCTCTCTCTCTCTCTCTCTCTCTCTCTCTCTCTCTCTTTCACTGTTTCTACTGTACATGACAGAAACGCTGTCAGAACGTTTCCCTGCCCGGTTACTGGAGCGTCTGACAGCAGTATGGTGCAGAGCTGTGGGCTACCCGATTCTAACAACTACTTTTACACACACACACACACACACACACACACACACACACACATGCACACACCAGGGCAAGACGACTGAAGCTGCAAGACAGAAGGATGAGCAGATAAAAGGAAGAAAGGAAAGGGAAGATAAAGGCAAGAAACACACAGGGTGAGAGAGAGAGAGAGAGAGAGAGAGAAAGAAAGAGAAAGAGAGAGAAAGATGAGAGCAACTTTAGAGACAATACACACATTTGCCAGCACCATCTGCTGATGATGAAGCAAAGATGACCAAACTGTGCCTAGTTCTATTCAAATATCATTCAGTTGCACACACAAAAAAAAAGACTGCAAAATGCTCAACGGTAAGATTGGGGATGGATGAAGTCATTTATTTCGGATATTACAGTAATGAGTGCTTTTAACGAGCATAAATAAATAAATAAATAAATAAGTGTGTGCATACATAAGCAATGCCTCATAATCATTCATAACTGCTATATGTCTTTTAAAGGAGAAAGATAGGCATTCAGATAAGCCTCATTTAAAGAAATGACAGCATGACAGCTTGTGGTGCAGTAGTTAGGAGATTGGACTTATAATCACATGGTCACAAGTTTAAATCCCAGCACATAAAAATCTTGGTCCTTGAACAAGGCATCAACAGCTCAGTTGTATAAATGAGGATATGGCTTGGTATTGGACTGATTTCATGCAAGGAGACTTTAAACCACGCTGTTATAGAAGAATAATGCACTTCCAGGCTGCATGTTTTCTTTTCATGAACAGCAGCATACAATATGTTATACCTTCCTTATCACACACACCCCTAACTCTGTGTAAAATCAATGTAATACCATGGATCCATATGACCGTGTTCTCATGTTACTTCCTGTTCCATGTTCCTCACGAGGCATACTCGGGTCTGCACAAAGGAAGACATTTCTGCTCGATATATAGAATGTAGGATGCATTACAAAACGGAAAAGCGGTTATGGTTCCAAATTGTAAATACCGCGATGCAGCACGCAATCACAATAGAAGTCTGATAATAGTACACATCTCACGCATCCCATCACAAACCTTATAATATTTGCTTCATTGTATAAACAGTGTTTATTGCTTTTTATAGATGTTTAGGGGTTTAACAAGCAGGTCTGATTTGTGACACACCCTGGACACCGCACATTCACACACTAATTCACACCTCACGCGGAGAGCATGAGGCACTAAACTGATATTGGCGACTGTATTACATACTAATTATTGTGCTGCTTAAGCTTGGTATAATCATTCCATCCTAGGACACAAGCAAATAACTTTCATTCCAAATCAAGTTCGGATGCTTACTCAGTTTACGAGGAGCAAATACACCACCCAGTGTCATCATATAACATGTATATAACATGATGTTATATACGTACTGTGGCTATACGGGACGGGTGTATAGATATAGGCTTTCTCATACAAGCATGCACGGAAAAATGATCTGGCTGTGATGTTTGATGAATAAAATATAGTCACAGACGACCCCTAACGAGTGCATTCCAAAGTCTACAACAAATCAAACGAAATACTTGACTGACTGACTTAAATGTGCAATGCAACCTATTAATAAAAACATTTTGTTTAGATAAATTATGTTGCATCTAATATAGGTGACGTTTCAACCTATAATTCCCTGAATACAAGCAATATAAAATAGAGGTCAACCAACGGTCAGCTAGGTTGATCGAACTTGCTGATAAGTGTTTTAAACGGATGCTTCCTGAAATAGTTTGACAGACAGGAAAATCTGACTGTAAAGACGGCATACAACATACGTGCTGGAGATTTCTGAATGTGAAGGTAACAAATGCTTTAAAAAAGGGCATTTGTAGTCACCAAATGTGCGAGACTGAAATGCAGTGGATCTCAGTAGTTGGCCAGGCTGCTTCTTCTCTTTTTTTTTCAGCCTGTAATTAGATCCTAAAGTCGAAGCTGAGCTGATCAGGTCTGGCGTTTTCCCAGAAGGCGCCCTGCGAGGTGTAGTAGTGGTTCAGCAGAGCTGTTTGTGGTTTACAGAAGAAAAAAAAAAGCTTGTTGGGGGGGGTTATGTAAAAAAAAAAAAAAAAAAAAAAAAAAAAAAAAATCAGAACCTGCATCGTCCATGTTATATGATGAATCGAATCGAATCTAACTGTTCATCCAAACGCAAGACTTGTTTTTATCGTACTTTCTCGGTGAGATCTTGATTTCCAGAGGTATAACAGAATCAAGATGTAGTGAAGATGTCTATTATAACAAAAATGCAAGAGAATATCGATTGATGTCAAATATTCCTTTAAAAAAAAAAAATCACCACACTGTTATATGAGAACGGACATTACGGGTTATGGCTTATTTTGCTTAGGGTAGCGTTTCACAAAGATCAGCATTTCTGGACTACTGGCTGTCTGTGGACCAGGAATAATAAGAGGAGAGAGAGAGAGAGAGAGAGAGAGGGGAGAGAGGATGGGGGGGGGGGGGGGGTGGGGGGGGGGTAAAGGGGTAAAGAGACAATATATTTGTTTCAGGGCTGGGGTTTGAAATGAAACACTGCATTTCTACAAACATCTGCGTGCAGGTATACAATATGTATACCTGCAATATGTCTCATTCCCCAAGTCATCTCTCTCTCTCTCTCTCTCTCTCTCTCTCTCTCTCTCGCTCTCTTTCTCTCGTTTCCCCCCATGGGGAGGTGGGATTAAAACTGCTGTGTGCTGCAGGTCCTTAGCCAGCTGCTAATTGTGTGTTCCCAAATTTGACTTGTAACAGCTACCAGTCTCTTGATGGCCCGGCTGCAAGACAACAAGCACAAACTGCAGCCATCAGCAGAATCTAATTCAGCATAGAGACAAACACACACACACACACACACACACACACACACACTTGCACCTCTTCCCTGCAGCGCTAAGGTAGAATCCAAACAGCGAAGAACCTAATAAACACTCAGAGAAACTTATAAGAACTTGACACATACATCACATTGAGCCTGATGCAAAGAATGAAAAAAAAAAGAACGGTTGTTAGTGGGTGTGAGATGTATACATTATTTTGAGGAAAATGTTGACAACAGTAGCTACAAAATGTATATGCTTGTATAAAGTCGCTGATTAGAACATAAGAGTTTTACCTGACACTTTACTTCCCTTGTATATATATATATATACACACGTATTCAGTGACACATTTCCATGCACAACCTGCACCCTGAACTGCTTTTTAAGGAACCTTCTTTTGCGTCTTGGATGAATAAACTGGCCCATGTTCGATGTATGCTTTTCAGCTCTTAATCATCATGTTCATGACTGAAACAGGGAGCCACTCACTGGAAACCTGACCGGAATTCTGTAATCTGTCAGGCACTAGGACGCGGAGACGCCGCGCTTTGATTCTTCAAAGCTCCTTTCATGTCCGACGGCGTAAATTAGTCACTCGCTCTCTGAAGCCCCCAAATGAGGAGTCAACTACCCGAGTGGCCATGACGCATCGTTTCCCACCATGCCACACTGCACTCAGGTGCCTGCCTTGGCTGCCTTTGCTGATTTTCTTCTGTAAAACGTCATGTTTGTTATTCAAATGCCATCTCGGAATGATATCGGCGTTCCGATTTGCATATAAAGGCAACAAATAAATAGGAAATTTATCCACAACCTAGGCCTTAAATCGTCTTAAGTCAAGAGTTTCTGAAGTCAGAAAAGCACTTTATTTTACTTTATTAGCCAAATACTATTGATAAATCATTTAACTACACTACTGTTATTATTTTGGATTCATCGAGAATGTAAGCGTTTAGTGTTTGACACCATGTTTTGAGTTCAAGCTATAGATGCCCCAGCAATTAAAAGCTTTTATTGATCTTGAAAAGAGTAAACATATTTATCTAAATGACGGGCAAATCTACAACTAAATTAAACTACATTCAATTATATGTTTAACTTGGGAGGTGGTAGCTCAGTGGCTAATGTGCTGGGTTACGGATCGGAAGCTCAAGGGGTTTTAACCCTGGTATCGCTAAGATGCCGCTTATGCCCTTGTGTATGGCCCTCAGCACTCCGGGGGTGCTTGATAACATATGCTGCAATATGGAAAGAAATAACAAATTCAATGTAATGACTAAAAGCTACTTTGTTTTGCTTTTAGATACTTTCGAATTCTTACACAAGCAGATATTTGCATAATATTTACATGCATAGCATTTAGTAGAACGACTTTAATCTTAATTATGCCATTTTATACAATTGAGGGTTTAAAAAATGTTTAGCATTTTTACTTAGTTGTGTTTTTTTATTATTTAATATTTCATTAAAATAAAATATACAGTATTTTTATATCCTTGGAAAATGTGGATATAAAACTGTGTACATTTCTTACTGTAAATAAATGTTTTTAACTCCACTTCTATTGTGTTTTTATTCAGCAGTGCTACAGAATCTACAGAGCAGCTACAGCCAAAATAGGCAGCAGAACGATCCACAAAAGGAATAAATATACTAATAAATACATAACATATAAAAAAAAATCCATACATAATTTCCCTTCATTTATTTACCATTCCACCCTTCTCCATCATCATCATTATTATTATTATTATTATTATTATTATTATTAAGAGAAAAAGAAACCTCATTATTTACTGCCTCTAAAACATCCCATTACTGGAACAAAGAAACTGATGAGCTGTCTCGTTTATGCTAGGAGCACACGGCGCAGAAGATATATAACGTGCGTGAGGGTTAGTTTTTTTTTTCCATGACGAAGGTTTAGTTATCAGATTATTCACTGTAAGCATAAAGAACGCTCCTGCTGAGTAAGACTACGTGAGCTCATCGTTCTTTGACTTCTGTTTTTCTTCCTCTTTTTTTCCCCCAGAACAGCCAGGAAAAACAGAGCGCTTTTTGAGATTACGTTGCCCTATCACTGCTTAGCCCAGACACCGTATGAGCGAGTTCACTGTTACAGCTGCCTGCTTCCGATTAGACTCACCTACCTCTCTCTCTCTCTCTCTCTCTCTCTCTCTCTGTGCTTTAGGAGGCATGTACATAGCTGTATACAGTGCAGGAGCTTTATAGTGTAAACCTTATTTTGCCTTTTCTTAAATGTACATGCATATACAGTTCATGTGCAGGCATAATATTATGACATCTTAACATTACGACAGGTAAGTGAATAGCACTGTGAATAGATCCAATAGACAAGCTCAAATTACTGTAGAATTTAATGCCATTAATACTCGACGGGTCAGGAATGTTTTAGCATCCCCGGGGACAAGCGCAATATTATGCAAGTGGTCATAATTTAATGCCTGATTGGATGGAATTCGCCTGTTTGGCACATATTCATACTGATGAATAAGGGAAGATGTGATCTTCCTTCAAAAATTGATCATCATGCTCTAAAAAGCCCCTCAGCCAGCAAAGCCACACTCCTCCGCCCATGCCCTTTGACATCTGTCAGCTCGTATACAGGCCGCATGAGAAAACATCTAAAATAAGAACCACACGGATCCAGCACAACAATCACGAGCGGGGCTTTGTTCGAGGTACTCTATCGATCGAAAGGAATCTGGTTGATGCCTGATGAATTGAAACGGATCAGCGATCATGACTTAACTTCCTTTACACATTTAGCAAGATTTTCGGAGCAGAGCTAGAGGATGGAACGTGTCGGAAAAGCGACTCAGAAAGTGTGCGGCTCTGGTGAGGAATCTTTCCAGGCTCCTCATGTGTGTTTAAAGACCTTGATGATCCCTGCTGGTTTATGTCTAGAGCTGACGCTGGATATCTGTGACACGAGGAGAAAGAGGAAGGGAGGGAGGGAGAGATGGAGAGAGATGGAGAGAAAGGAGAAGGAGGCAGTGAGCCTGTCAGCAAGACATTCTGCTGCCAATTAGCATCAATCCAAAAGGGAGAAATAAAGGTGTGTGTGTGTGTGTGTGTGTGTGTGTGTGTGTGTGTGTGTGTGTGTATGCGTGTTAGATTTTACAGTTTTCTATTCTTAGAATCTACATGTCAAAATACAAGTGAGTGTGTGTATCTCTAAGACACAAACTATTCTCCGTTGCATATTGTTAAAAAAGCTCAATTCTCCAATTTCTTTATTTTAAAAAAATCCCTACATTTCAAATTCTGTAAAATACCAAGTTTTTTTTTTTCCACTCTGCAAATTACTGCCTGTTTTCCAAGTACATGGATGGTGGTTTTTATTTATTTATTTATTTATTTATTATTGGTAAGCTGCTCTTCCAACATGCATGATTACGAGTGAACTCATAATCCGGTGTGACGGATACGCAGACACATCTGACCCATTCTCATCCACAGCTGGGAAGAAAGTTCAAGAAAAGAAGAAGAAGAAGAAAAAAAAAAGACAAGTTCTCCAGTAAAAAGGACGAAACTTTTTTCTCTAAATCCAGAGAGATTTCCACGTCTGTCATTTTCTGATGCCCTTTAGGCTCCGTCACCAAGTAATACAAGAATGTTTAAACTTTAATGGCTGCTGAAGATATGCGACTTTGCATTTTCATAGAGAGAGTGAGAGAGAGAGAGAGAGAGAGAGAGAGAAGGAGAAAATGGCAAAAGAGAAAAAGATTTAATGAAAATAAAATGGGGAGAGCGGAGTGAGTGACATGAGAAAAGAGTTATTTGTTTTTGGTGTCAAGTTATTTCACAGGTACTGGCCACAGACAATGCTTTTTCCATGTGTCCTCTTTGCTGTTCTCTCTCTCTCTCTCTCTCTCTCTCTCTCTCTCTTTGCTGCATAATAGGATTTCAGGCCCTCCAGTATGATGCTTCAGTGGTCTACCGCCAACACTCTCATATACTCAAGAGCAAACAGGCAAAGAGAAACACCTGAACGGATTTGCTCAAGAAACAAGTTTAGAGACACGGCCTGTCCTGGTTTCACTACAAGACAATCACAGAGAATAAAAGAAACGCATGATCCTGAAGTGTACGGTGTCTGTACCTATAACACTCACGGCTTGGGTTTGCAAGCGTACACGTGAAGATGTGTTTGGGTCAGCACATTTGATCGCTTTTCCACTCGCTCTTTATTCTCTATATTATATAACTGTCTATCGCCTGTCTATCACCGTCTCTCGAACAAAGTGTCCATTATTAAAAATAAGCCTTTTTTTTTTTAGGGAGTTCTTCGTGACACAGGGCTTTAATATATTCCTTTATACGGTTATCACCTCAAGTCAGGAAAGGCTAATTTAACAATTACACTCTGATAAGAATTTCTATTCCACCTAACATTAAAGGTACAATCAATCTTTCCAGGCATGTTCTTACCGCATTATAACCTTCATAGAAATATAGAACTAAAACTACGATTAAGGCACAATGTCTCGGATTAACAGAAAAGCTTTGGAATGAGTACAGAGGTCAGGAAATTGACAAACAGGCTAATACGGAAAAAAAAATTTTTGACCGGGTAGATCAAAGTATGTAGTATGGTAGAGGCGCCATTATACAGCAAAGTTAAGCGATAATACAGTTTCAAAATACATCGACTTTGCTTTTTACTATTTTCCTGACACCACTACAACTTTTGAACAGGAACAAACATGAATCGCAATACAGGCAATTAAAGCTGGCGATAATTAAGAAATAAAACAACAAGGAAACAAACAAACAAAAGTAAAAAATGATAAAGTCCTACAGGAGAATTTTAATGAAGAATGAAAAATGAAGACGTGTTAAAAATTCATTGAAACCTAGATCAGCAAATGTTTTTAAGTCTAAAGACTTTTTAAGTTAAAACCCTAATGAATGGTATGAAAATCCGGACAAATGCTGCTCAAAAACAAATGTCATGCGCTTCACGTGTATAATTCTGACGTTTACTCACGTCTCGGCGTGGCAATGACAAAAAAGTCGAAAATATCCCAACAGCGCCATGAAAAGGCCGTTTACAAACGTATTCAGTTCCCTTTTTTTCCATCTCAGCATGGACAGAAAACCATAACCTTCAAATGAAAACATATTAGTGTGGATAAAACAGTCACACAGGCAAAGGTATGGATCGTACACACCCCCTTCCGAGGCATTTCTCTGCGGTAGGACCTATAATGTATACAGCTAAGTAAGAGCTAAAAGACACAAAGCGGCTTAAATCTGTCCGGTGAGACACTGGGTCTCGAACTATAACTGTACTGACGTGACTGGACTTTCCAAAATGGCCACCAGGGTCTTAATTGGCTATCGTTGTTATTCAGCGCAGGTCAACAAGCGAGACACGGTAAAGAGAGAGAGAGAGAGAGAGAGAGAGAGAGAGAGAGAGAGAGAGAGAGAGAGATAGAGTGAGAGAGTGTAAGCGTGACTGAGCTGTAATAATCAGCTTATTGATTAGGAGACGATTTCTGCATACATACAGTGTCATTCTTTTTTCTATTATAAGGCAAAATGTGTATACATTTGACTACTCAGGGTACGTTCATCACCTATATAAATGTGCATTTTTATTTTTGACTCCATAATGTGGGATAGTAAAGAAAAAAACCCTGGTTAGACGTGTACCGATTAGGCTGAAACTGATTAAGGGTGGAAAATATCTTTTTGTTTCTAAGGCCGCGTCTAGACCAGGGGTCGGCAACCTGCGGCACCGGGGCCACATGTGGCTCTTTCATCCCTCTGATATGCCTCCCGATGGCTTTTGAAAATAATTAATGAGTATTTAATTATTAGCGCCACTGACATTGTCGGAGAGTATAACGACGTAAAAATATAGCGAAGTGCATGGAGCGCTTGAACCCAGAACCACACCCACCCCTGTAACAATTCACGACATGACATACCGTGGGAAATGGGTCCAAATGTCTTTTTGAGTGGTAAAAGTAGCTGACCCCTGGTCTAGACTAATGGGGATAAATTTGTAAAAAAAAAAAAAAAAAAAAAAAAACGCTATATTACATTTCAAAGAGCCAAAATGGAAATAAAAAGATTCATTTTCAAGCAAAAAAAAAAAAAAAAAAACATTAGTGTGGACAAGGTCCAAGATGGTTTAGTGGATTTGACATTGATTCTTGATCTCAGTGCCCTGATTCCAGCCCTTGTGTTCACAAAGCTCCGCACCCAAGCAGCTTAAGTTACCCGTACAATATCTGCAAAGTGACTGACACGAGGCGCATCCCTTACAAGGCAGAGACTTAATCGGATTTGTCTTCATCATGATCTATCCTGTTCTTTTGACAAGTAAGGACTAGATTATAACTATTATAATACTATGTACACTACGACATACTATTATATCATACATTATTTCACCTGCAGGCAATAGGTTAAAAAGGAACAATTTCAGAAAACCCGGTCAGAATTATGTCTATGGTGGTCTAGATGTGACAGGCATAAATCAAGGCTATGGCTATTGATTTTATGAACATATAGGCATTTCCATAAATACAAAAGAAGTTCGTTAGAACACGCAAGAAGCTTGCGATGCAGAAACATGACTAAAATTAGAGACAGAATGCAAGCAGAAAATGATGAGACAGGTTATGATTTAAAATAGGATACAAGTAATAAAAAACAAAAAGAAAAAAAAATGATGTAGTTGGAGAAAACATAGGAGGGGGGAAAACAATTCCAAAAAGAAATGTGGAAATATAAAGAAATAAAGAAATAATTCTTCCCAAACTCTGTGGAGTTAATTGCTTGGTAAGTGAAGTATAAAAAATGGATCCTTGTTAAGTATATATAGGGAAGTACAGAAGTAAGAAACTGCTCATGATAAAAAAAAAAAAAAAACAGAAGAATGTAAATGAGCTCTCTCTTACTGCTCTTTAAAGCACTTCAACGATAAAAAAAAGGATAAAGATTTTTGCTTCTGATCAGTATGAGGAGCTCATGGTGTAATAGAACCTCCTATTTTTTATATAGCTATATATATTTTAGCATGTTCTACTTAAACAAAGAGTGTTTCGGCAGTGTTTAACAGAGAGGAAGACTACTTATGAATAATCAGTGATACCGTATCGGATGATTATCAGCCATTACAAGTTCAAGAACAAATTAAAAATAGGTAATTAAATGATAAAATTAATTACTTTTACAAATTTGACCATTTTCACATGACCAGATTCCGAAAAAAGATGCGATGTAATAGAAGGCAAATGTTAACCTCAAGCCTTTTACAGGTTTTGATTTAAACACATAGGTGTGTTCTTATAAAGGGACGCTTTCAAGGGCAGTGGCCATTTTTTGTCTCAAGTATTACTCGAACATAACAAGCATCATTGTGTGTTCATTGTGAAATCGGTCAATATGTTTCTGTAGTACTTGTGTGATATTTGGAGCCGCTTGTGTGCTATATGGAGACAGAACATTTTAGTAATGTAAAATGGGTATTGGTTAAAGTGTATTAAATATCAATGAATATTGAGCCATAATTCTTGGGGGGAAAAAGCCATTAAGCTGCTTCACTGGTAATACATAAATGAAAATCCCTAATGAGTATTTAAGGAAGTCAAAAAGGAAAGCATTCGTGCTAAATGTGTCCCAGAAGCACTGAGCCCAAGGAGACCTCGTGTGCTTTAGAGAGAAAGTGAAGTCCTGGGGCTAGATAGGCTGTTTACTAGACGCACGGTGATCATAGGAAGTGCCACAATTATGTGAATGTGCAACGCAATGCATTACAAATAGTACTTCCAGTAGGCCGTGAGTAGCCACAGTGACAATGCTCTCGTTGAAATTTCCTTTTTATACCCCTGGACTTGTTTAGTACATTCACAAATTTGATTATAATTAAGAAATGCACCTAACTTGAGACTAAACAAACTTGTGGTCCGTGGTTTTATTGATTCCTGAAGGAACTCAAATTTTAATGTTCCCCACATAAAAAAGATTGCAATGAAAGTCCTGTCCAAAATGGTATGGTACACATACAAACACATGTATTGTTAATATACACTCCTAATAATCATGGACTGGCTGAACAGCGCAGGGCAGAGATGGTAGCTCAAATAGCCAATTTGTATATCCATGTTGTACAGAAAATGTTGATCCTTTGGCTTTAACAGAACATCAGGTTCTACTGCTGTCAACCAAGCCAAGTGTTAGTGAGTAGGAAACATTTTTATATTTCATACTCCCCGATTCCTAATGACTAAATGTCAAAAATACAACGTGAAAATGTCAAAGAAAGAGACTGTGAATCTGTTTGTTTTTTATTTATATAATAAATGGTATAGTGTCTCTGCTGATGTTCGTGTTTATTATAACATTTAGGTGATCAGTAGGGATAACAACTCACATGTCGTCATGCACACGAACAGCAGATTAATTGCTATTTATTTTATTATTATTATTATTTTAATAATTCATTCATTCACCTTCTACCTCTACCGCTATATCCGACCTTCCCTCGGGTCACAGGGAGACTGTGCCAATCTCAGGCATCTATGGGTATTAAGGCAGGAAATACTCTGGATGGAATGCCAACCTATTACAGGGCACACACACTCATATTCACACACATTCACACACTAGGTTCCAATGAACCTACCGTGCATGTTTTTGGACCGGGGTGAACCGGAGAACCCGGAGAAAAACCCCTGAGGCACGGGGAGAACATGCAAACTCCACACACACATGGCCGAAACGGGAATTCGAACACAGATCCTGGAGGTGTGAGGTGAACGTGCTAACCACTAAACCACTGTGCCCCTATTTTAATAATGTTCATTATTATTTTTCGTTCATTCATTTATTCATTCATC
Organism: Kryptopterus vitreolus; assembly: GCA_030449085.1. NCBI lineage: Eukaryota > Metazoa > Chordata > Actinopteri > Siluriformes > Siluridae > Kryptopterus > Kryptopterus vitreolus. Next base: position 8,017,756 of record JACRUU010000028.1, on the reverse strand, counting down.
TTCTACCGCTTTATCTGATCTTCCCTCGGGTTGCGGGGAGTCTGTGCCTTTATCAGGCGTCTTGGGGCATCAAGGCAGGATATAGCCTGGATGGGGTGCCAACCCATCGCAAAGCACACACACTCACATTCTCACACACATTCATACAATAGGGACAATTTTCCAAGGTGCCAATCAACCTGCCATGCATGTTTTGCACCCGTTTTAGCCACTGTGCCCCCCATTTTTTTCATGCTAATAATGCTTCATACGCCATTTGAAAACTGATCAGTCAACAACAATAATTAGCAGAAGATCAGAGGAACTTGAAAAGTGTCCCAAATCATTCAAATCACATCTATGGGAACATTTCCTTGCTGTTATATTTCTTGTTACAACTAGGAAGCAAATTCGATTTTTTTAATTAGTATATACATATATATTTATTTTGCTAATAAATGATCTGATCAAAAACCACAATGTGATCCCGAACCGTGAGTCTTGTGATCCGTTGCACAACTACTACTAGATGTAGGGTACAATTTGTCCCACTGGAAAACACTGTAAAGTGTCACATTCTCTTAAATCTCCTCTAAGAAAGAGGAAAACGGATCTGGATTTAGAAGTAATCAACTCTGGCTTGGCCGTGTTATGAATCCACATTTAGAGTGCTCTCAATTGTATTCATTTATTAGTATCATGCACAGATGCAGAAAGAGAGACACATTGAGAAAAGTGTGTACACACACACACACACACATATAAATGTATACTGAAGCAGGGGTTTTTACATTCCTCACAAAAAAAGTGGTATTACCCTTACTTTAAAATTTTAAAGTGTATTTATCCATCCGTTTCAAACCATTAATTAGGCAAGGGACAAAAATAACAGCTTCCATGACAGACGCTTCAGGCATTAGCGGGATGCATCCAGATGGGGGGAAAAAATACAAAAAAAGTTCTGAAAGTTAGGAATGACGGCACAAAGACAGTCGACTCCTGACTGCACTTCTGTTGTTTCAGCAGAAAAAAAAAAAAAAAAAAAACCCCTAAAGATAATTATGCACTGGGACGGGTGATGAAGGTGGCGCTGAGGAGGAAGATGTCTCTGATAAAGGTGTCCTTGGGATGTGCAATGACACCGTCTCATCTTTTCTGGTGAGCCACCTGAATGAAACGCACGCCAAGCTGCTTGTTAGTTCCGGGCATTTTATTTTCCCACAGAATTCCGTTTGTTCTTTATCTCTTGTCTTTCACTTGCTCTCTGTGCGATTCAGTGTTGCTTGATTTTGGACCCTCATTAGGAAACAAAATGGTGTCTGGTGGTTGTCTTATCATGTGTGTTTGTGTGACAGACAGAGAGAGAGAGAGAGAGAGAGAGAGAGAGAGAGAGAGAGAGAGAGAGAGAGAGAGAGAGAGAGAGAGAGAGAGAGAGAGAGAGAGAGAGAGAACCTGCCAGATTAACAAGAGGAAATCGCTTTCACAAAATTTCAAAACATGGAACATTCACCTCCAGAGGTACAATATGGAACTGTCCAGCTTCAATGTGAGTCTGACCATGTAGTATCAGATTCCAGAGCAGATACTTTTCAGGTCGGCATGGTTGTACCGAGTTAGTTGGAACCAAGCAGTCTGACTGCTGATCCTTGGAATTTCTTTCATCGACAAGGAGTTTCCTCGATTTTGTTCCTACTATTCTGAGTAATCTATTTAGCAAAAGCGTTAACAATAACACTGTGCGTTTGTGTGTCTCACTATGCACTGCATCCACCATTGCTCTTCATTCATTCATCTTCTAATGCTTTATCCGACCTCTCTTTTGGGTCGCGGGGAGCCTGTGCCTGTCTCCAGGTGTCTTCTGGTATCAAGGCAGGAAACACCCTGTATGGAATGCCAGACAATCGCACACACACTCACATTCACACTCACATTCACACTCACACACTAGGGAGGTTCCAATCAACCTACCGTGGAAGTTTTTGGACCGGGGGGAAAACCCCTGAGTAACAGGGTGAACTTGCAATCTCTACACACGCATATAACGGAGGCGGGAATCGAACCCCCAACCCTGGAGGTGTGAGGCGAACGCGCTAACCAACAAGCCAACACCCCCCTCCCCAAACCACTATTACTATGACAGCCTTATTGTGCGCTAACAGCTATATTAGCGCTGCCAGTCTGATGCCGTTGACCTTTTAAACAATGCGCCATAGATACGCTAAACCTTTAGCCTTAGCATGTACACCAGGTAATCCATTATGCATGGAAGACTCAGTGGGACACACTGCAACAGAATACCGACAGCAAGTGTGGGCCAGAGAGAGCACGGAATTGTGTAAGACTTCCATACACAATCTCTCAATCCGAGATCCTTGAAGTCCTCTCTTATGCCTGGTTGTGTGGGTGTGTGTGTGTGTGAGTGTGTGTGTGTGCGCACATGTTTAAGTCTGTTTCAGCCGTATCAGCTCTCCAAACAATCAATCGCGGTAATTAGAACTGATTGAGCTTGTGTGTGGTGTGTGTGTGTGTGTGTGTGTGTGTGTAATGAAGTTTACTGCACTGACTTTTTCTAACCCTTAATTGTACTGAAATTTGTTTACATTTGAAAATGTGTGTAAAATGCAACAGTGTGTGTGTGTGTGTGTGTGTGTGCTTGAGTATGTGTTTCTGTGGAAACGAGTGCTAACAAGACGTTCATTTTGCTTAGCACGTGGTTAAATAATGATTATGAGGTAAGATGCTGTGAGAGAACAAGCTCTCACATAACAAACTTTTCTATGACATTTATCAACACAATATTGAATTCAGCACTAATCCAGCTTTCGGTCTGGAAGTTCAATTATCATACAGACTTTCTAGTTGCTTCAAAGGCTTTTAACTTAAACAAATTAAGCCCTCTACTGTATGCCATTTGTATCATCCAATAAAAAAAGGTGTGAAAGTCAGAATCAGCTAACACTGATTACTTTTACAATCTATCCAATCACAATGCGGGATAGGCAACTTTATTATACGGGAGAAAAAGAGAGTGTGTGTGTTTGGGTGTATGTGTGTCTGTGTGTGTGTGTGTGTGTGTGTGTGTGTGTGTGTGTGTGTGTGTGTGTGTGTGTGTGTGTGAGTGAGAGAGAGAGAGAGTGTGAGAGAGAGAGAGAGAGAGAGAGAGAGAGAGAGAGAGAGAGAGAGAGTGAAAGAGAGCGCACGTAAGAGCGAGCGCAGACAGACAGACTCAGCGAGCATGTATCCTCACCGGGCTCGTGAAACTCTGCTTAGCTGACACACACTCAGCTGAGAAATTGCAGCTGGAGTCCACACACACATACACTCACACTCATGACTTTGCCTTTTTCCTTTGAGACCTTCCCGAACCTCCACACAACCTGTTTGTCTTGTTGGTGTCTATCCATTTCTCTATTAGTCCTCTCCCTCTCTCTCTCCTCTTTTTCTTTCTTTCCTTTATCAGCAACTCTCTGGTATTCTTGCTTTCTCTTTCTACTGTTTGGCCTGCACTACTGGAAGATAACCTTTAGAGCAGGTAGCAATGCTTAATAGTAGAGCTATATATTATATATGCTATATATATATATATATATATATATAGATATATATATATATATATATATATATATATAATATATATATATATATATATATATATATATATATATATATATGTTGGTCCTCCTTATTGCTGCAGTTAACAAAAAGGCGATTTGAGCTACAGTTGCTCGTCTGTTACACATCAGACCAACACACGGGCCAGCCTTCGTTCACTACTACGTGCATCAGTGAGCTTTGGCCGCCATCATGACCCTGTCACCGGTTCATCGCTGTTTCTTTCCTTGGACCACACTGTTGATAAGATACTGACCTCCTGCAGACTGGGAAAAACGCACAAGAACTGCAGTTTTGGAGATGCTCTGACCCAGTCGCCTAGCCATCACAATTTGCCCCGTATCAAACACACTCAAATCCTTTTGCTGACCTGTGAGTACAAAATGTCACGTTTGATGCCTAATAATATCATTCCCACTAACAGGTGCCATGATGAAGATATAATCAGTGTTATTCACTTATTCACCACTCATAATGTTATACTGTATAGGTTTACATATGCCATAATAATAATAATAATAATAATAATAATAATAATAATAAAAAAATACTTGTTCTAAACAACAAGAAAGCAGCATTTTACTTTCTAGAGGTAGAAATACAGCCACTTCAATCAGTTGAAAATGATGGCTTTACAGACGCTCTTTATAATATTGTAAGCATAAATGAGGGCGACATAATTACATCATTATGTTAAGCCCGATGAAATACATACATAACATATGCATCACATATTTCATATATCTTCTGCATACATTAATGCATGAAATAAATTCTCCAAAAGCAACCAGAAATCCATTTGATATGGAAATGAATACGCTAGTTAGATTTAAACACTAAGAGCATTCTGATGCAAAATGACTCACTACACAGACTATACAACCTCTCTTTCTCTCTCCTTGTTTTCCATACATGAGGGAGGGTCAGAAAGGCTGCAGGTGCATTGTGTCTATGTGTGTGTGTGTGTGTGTGTGTGTGTATACAGAATTGTATATTAGCTCATGTCAAGAGTGTGTGTCTATGATGAGGTAATGAATACAACTGCTCGGTTCACGGCAGAGAAACAGAAACATGAAAAGAAAAGTTGCCAAGGGCAAGCAGGTGTGAGCACAGGAGCAGGTGCAAAGTGTTTCTTTTCTTAGTCACAACACACCCACCACACACAGACAGAGAGAGAGAGAGAGAGAGAGAGAGAGATGTGATCGAGAGAGAGAGATCTTTTTTCAGAGGGAGGGTGGAAGAGGCTATTTTCGTTTAACATTTGAACAGTCCAAAATGCATTCAGAAATGCTGAAAGAGCAAATTCTCTCTCTCTGTCTCAGGGTCTGCCTCACCATCTCCCTGTTTCTTTCCCTCCATCCTTGCTTTCTGTCAGAGATTTTGAGATAGGAAAGTCTAGACTTGGACATGGCACATAAAGGTAACGCCTTTCTCTCTCTCTCTCTCGCTCGCTCTCTGCTGACCCAGCATACTTCGTGGGCTGTTGGAGAAGACCGCGGAATTGTGCCGACAGACTCCCTTCCTTTCGTTAATTACATTTTCGGCACCTTCCTAATTAAAGCTGCCGCTTAATGAAAATCTAACACGTGCTGCCAGCTGTAAAGCGCATCGCGATAATGAGCGAGAAACATCCATCTATATGGCAAGCGGAACAAGGTGTTGAAAATAATTTCTCATTTTCACTTATCAGAGCAAGGGGGTGAGCTGGGGCGTCACAAAAAGCGACCCCCCACCCCAACCCCTACCCCCCTAAGAACTGAAATTCCCTTCTCCCGCTGTACTGTCAAGTGGCGGAAACACGTTTCCACATTCGTAATGAATGCAGTACAATTGGCCGATGATGTGCAGCAATTTTTTTTTAAACTAGTAATCAAGTGCAATGCAGTTCTGGCTGATTGAGGCACAATCGTTTCCAATGGGTGCCTTACTGACTACTTCACTTGCTGCTGCTGCTTGTGATATTTTTTTTTTGAATGCTGAAATCTCTGTGTGGTATTTTGCTGGTATGACCTTTCCTAATCTGCAGTGTGCGGAGAGATCCGTATTAAATGCCTATACTAAAAGGAAAGAAGGGAGATTTTACTTGTCATACACCCATACTACAGCACAGGGAAACACCAATTCCAGCTTGTTTGGAAACACCGGAAATTTCATGAAAGTCTCCAAGAAGAACCTAATCTGTAGAATTTAGGAAATATTCCAAGTTGGACACTTAGGATGATATTAGATGGTTAAGGGCCATGTTCAAGGGCACATTAGTGGCAACTCGGCAGTACTGGGGCTTAAAACCCAATGTTACAATCAGTAACCCAGAGTTTTTAAGCACTGAGTTACCACTTCATTGCATAGTTTGATGTCCCTCGGTATTAAATATTGGGGACCGATGGGGTGACAAAATGGCCTACAATAAAATTAATGCGGAAAGAAATTGTACATTAAAAGATGTTTGAGTGGAAAACTTGTTCCGATTTCGGTTACCATCTACTACTTTGCAGTTAGCTTACTACCTGCATGTGTGCGCCTGTTTCTGTTTCCCTGTTTGCCTCCTTACAGAACAACATTTTGCATTTCGTTTCAATGTGAAGTCACCGTTTCATTGTTTGATCCTTGTTGTTTTTATTTCTTATTAGATGGATACTGCTGTGACAGCTTACTTTCCCTTATTACATGTTATATTTCAAAGTAGCTCTGAGTAAATGATCATCCCGTCTTATGATTGGCAGCCGGTGTAATGTTTTGTGGGCGTGATGGGTTTGCATGTACCTTCGTTAGCAAGCACTGAGGTATCTATGGTGTTAACACGGTAGCCAGCTGTTAACACTACTCCGCATGGCAGAGCTACACAATGCTATTACACTGTTGTGTCTGTGTGTTTGTGTTTGGTGTGAAAGAGTCTTTGATTCTGATTAATTGCACAGATCACATGCAAAGTAACGCTGCAACCTTGTCACGTCGATGCCGTTATTTGATTTATTATGAGAAAATGACTGACTTGTACTGTGGCCATGTCTATTCCACGAATTGCATAGGAGTATCACTGTTAGAAATTGAGGCTTGCAGTGTATTAACTTACTACTCAAGATAATAAAGCAAATCTCACACACACACACACACACACACACACAGAAAGTGTGTTACCAGACACAGCACGCATTACTGCATTTCTGAGATTTCACACGTAGAATTTCCGATTTTTGTTATAAGAACATTTGAACATTTATTTATCCCGTTCCATTGCATACTGTATTTGTAAGATTGTTGACAACTACAAACCAAAGCAATATTCCTTGCGTTGACAGCCTTGTAGGAAGGGCGAGCCTGTGTTTCTTGACACAGCTTTTCAAAGGAAGGAGGTGTGTATGAAAGGGAGCGCATCTCATTTCCCCTGTCACATAGCGCTTTGAAAAATGCTTTGATTTAATTCAAGCAAGTGCATTGACTCCCAAATTCACACAGCTCGGAGCTTTCAAAAAAAAAAAAAAAAAAAAAAAGGGGGTAACAATTTCGATGCACGCGTTCGAAATACTTCCGTATCCAAATATCACAAACGAGCCGCTTGGTTTTGTCCTCATTATTTCACTGTGACAATGTTTCGGTCTATTTTCGTGTGTTTCCTTGAATCCTGTTGTCCCAGCGAGTCGGAGTCACTCGATGTTCCTTGAGGAACTAGCGGGGGTTGATAGCTGGTGAAATTCGGCTATTTTTATTGCTGAAACCTTGTGCTAGTGCGGCATGTCAGGAGAGCAAACAAAAAAAAAAACATTTAAAATAGCATGCTCGCTCTTAATATAAACGAGGCTTATTTTAATGTGACTCGTGGTAAGGATTTTAAATAGCAGCTTGACAATGCGCAAGATATACGTAATGTTACTTTTGAAATAAAAACTGAAAGTCAAACAAAGCTAGGATTGCAAGTTCTGAACCATCTGGTGTAGACCAAAACAATTTAACCACCAGGAAATCATTTCAAATGCTTCATATGCAAGAAACACAGTGTTTTCTTTTCCAATAAATCAAAATAAAGCATTTTGTTCATTTGTGCACAGTCAAAGAAGCCATCCTGACCAACAGATTCATATGAGTTTCTTGAACATCCCATTATATTAACGTCCACTCTTCTGGGAAGAGATTTGTGCTCATTCAGCCATAAGGATATAGGATAGAGGTTTGGTTCTCCTTGATCAAGGGAAGGGGAAAAAGTTCATTCCACTGCATCCAAAAAATTGTGTACCCAAAAGTTTGGCTGGAAAAATGAGTTCTCCCAGTTGTGGGTATTAGTTTACTTCCCTTGTAAAGTGTCAAAATGCACATCACGTTCCCGCTTGACTTCTACATGCTGCATGAATACAGAATTCAAAATCTCTCTCCTGTAACTAAAGCGAGTCTCTTATCATAATTAGTGTAATTTACAAATTAAGCTGTGAGCCTCAGACGTCCAGAGTTGCACTGAGAGGCGCCGCCATCGGCTTGATTGGCAGGCACGAATGAACAAGAAAGACAGGCTGATGGTTCTAAAATATAGAGGTTCTTAGATGTGGTCGTTTTCTAACCCCAGGAGGCATTTTACAGGATGTTCATTGTGCCTCGAATGCAGAACGTCATCGTATATCAGACTTTTTAGTTAGTTTGTTTATACACGCCCTGCTTAGTCCTCGAACCTGCTGTACACCACCACCAAACGAAGGAGACAGACCACCAAAAATAAAACTAATAAAATCTTAATGACATTGATGCTTAGGGCGAAAAAAGGCTCATAAAAACACCCCGTGTGTGTTTACAGAGTGAGACTCATTGCGCATAGAAAGGCTTCATGTGGTTTTTGATTAAAGAAACTCAGTAGTTTCCTGACCACTTTCATTTCAGCAAGATCAGACTTCAGAAATTCTTCTTTAAAAAAGGTCTTTTTTTTTTTTTTTGAAGAAAAAAATATTTACAGGATCTTTAAGCAAGGGATCTTTAATAATTCACCATAAGTAGGATTATTTTCCATGTTATGGATTATTCTACAAGATACGTGTGTGTTTTGAAGCCTGCTGTTGGATGACTAATTGGTGTAATTACTGTGAAACGCCTAGTAATCAGACATCTATAACCAATAACCATGAACAATCCAATAATATGTTAAGCGGATACCTATTCAGAGAGCGAGAGCGTAAGGGAGAGGGAGAGAAAGCTGACTCTATCATACAACCATCTGCTGTGTTTGTCTTGCTCACATTGTTGTGTTTAATTGTCCTGGCTGGCGTCAGAAAGAGCAACATTAGTCTGTGTTATTATCTTCGCATTACACTGGGGTTTAAGTGCCACCACTGCCAACTCAATGGATCTCCCATCAGGCACAGTGAGAGATGGACACACCTGCTTTGTTCTCAGCCAGAAAAAAATATTAATAAGTCATTAATCAAATCTAGCCAATAATCCATATCACCCATATTACTAGGGGCGAGAGATAGGGGGTTTGTCCATTTACATAACATTACAGAAAAAAGTTATTTTCATGTTCTCGCACTTAAAGATCTGGATACAATAATGACATCACCCAGCACCAGATACTATATAATACAAGAGAATTGACAGAACTTTATATTATTATACAGAATTATATTATTATACAGCTGTGCAGTCAGGAACTGATTGGTGGCTTTGAGCAAGACTTTTAACGCTAAACTGCTCAGCAATTAAGGTTGCACAAGGCAGCATTACTTGGGTTGTGTTAAAATGGGAGTGGCCTATACATACAATATAAAGATAGAAAGTAGCAGAAAAGACGCCTGTTTGATTAGAGCTTAGCACTTAACAATGTTCTGCACTGCATGTTTACCCCTTTCCCCCCCTTTTTTCTCTTTTGAATAACATTTTTAGCTCAGATCACTAATAAATGTTAGGTTGCACGTCAAACATTCATTGATATCTTTATGTTTTTTGATCGTGGGTAAGGATTCCCAGTCGCATACTTTACAGTCATATCTACACATGATAGCTTAGTGACTCATATGGCTTCCCGTTTTCAGCACCATGTCTCTACCTTCAGGCTAGTTTTCTATACTTGGTTTACTGTTCTAGATTTCCCTCTTTGTTGATTTGTTTCTGTCCTGACTATGTTCACTTTGAGGCCGATAATACCTCATTAAAATACTATTTTAAAAAAAATTATAAACAGATAATTAAAATACTCGGAATAATAATGATTAAAAATACGTCCTCAGAGAAGCATAAGAAAGTGATTAGCAGAGAAATAGAAAAAAAAAATGAGAAAATGCGACAAAATTGGTTAAAAAAAAAAAAAAAAAAGACGTCTGTGAAACTGTGAGTTGTAGGTCAGAGGGTCAAAAAGCAGAGGGCAAAGAAAACAAGCACGATAATTTCATTGCTGCAAAGCAAAACTACACAAACATATACAGCCCGCTGTTCTCTGTCTCAAACAGAAGCTCAGTGAAATGAACGTCATACTGTGAAAGAGTGTGGGAAACAGTGTGAAGCTGCTGTAATGAATGCAGAGTAAAAGAAAGTGATCCGGGATTTAGTGCGCTCCTCTGGGTTCGTTTGCTCAGGTATGTTTTGCCTCATGCTGGTATGGAGGATTATAGCTGGGCTTATTTGAGACCCAGGGACAAAAAAGTACGGTGGAAGAAAAAAAAAATCTACATTTTTAGTGAAGCTTTTGTGACAGGGTTTAAAGGAGTATGTGAGTGAGGATGAGGAAGTGACAGGAATATTTGAAGAGAAACTCGGATACTTGTGTGAGACAATGATGTCTGATTTTCAAGAATCATGCTCCTCTTGACCAAAATAAAAGCCGTAATAGATCACTTGCATTCCGGTAGAAGTCTGATATCTTACAAAAAATATAAACCGGTGATAAATCTTGGAGTTGTTGTGTTGGTAGAAAAGCTTAATGGCTCCAGGGTTATCTGAGAAACAGCGTATTGCAGGCGCTACTACACCACGAAGCAATACACGTTTCTTCCAGTACAGATCTAGGATAATTAATCTCTATGCTTAGCAAATGGATAAAGATTATGGCCTGGACAATAAATTCGGATTATGAACCCATTTATTTTAATTAGGTGAAGTAATGTGAAACGAGTTTGACACGATTACTTCCTGGATCACTGTGTGCCATGGAAATCTATTAAATAAGAAAATAAAAAGCAATCCAAACGGTAACCTTTCGATGAATGAAATAAGCTCCGCCCCAAAAGACTTTCACGTCGCCCTTGAGTCGCTCGGTCAAAATGCACGTGTCTAATATTATTACATGATTACATTTGCGCTTCATTCTTCGGGAAGCACTTGCGAGAATTAATTATTTGCGGCACTCAACCAAGCACGGCGAGCGAGCGAAGTAGGAATCTTCTTGTTATTTGCATACGTACGCTCACCTGGCATAATCCAAGTTCTGGTGTGGATACAGAACAGATGTTCAGTTCCACCTGAATGTCTCTTAATTGTCTATGCCTCCATCTGTCTCAGTGTTTGTCTTGCAGTCTGTTTCTCCTCATAATTTATCTATATTAGGCCATGAGCACATCGACCTTCTCACTTCTCCCCTACTCACATCTCTGCTCTTGATTAATCCTGCTATTTTACAGTACAGAATGATCAATGAGAGCTCTTTCTCTCTCTCTCTCTCTCTCTCTCTCTCACTGTTGATTGGAGATTGATGAATGCAGCTGTCTCATTAATGCACTGCTTTTATTTGTTTCGATATGACTTGGCTTTTATTTATTGCTTGTTTATTTAGGGCGAGATTGCTAAGAGTTGATCTTGTCTCATTATGGTTTGGATAAATGGAAAGGAACAAATGAAGACAGAAATGGGAGAGTGGAGGAGTGACAGACACACAGCGTTATCTTCTCTCAGCGATACGTATATCATAACGAGTGGAGGTTGTTTTGCTTGTTTTGAGAGCACTAACAGAGTGGCGCTCTTGTAATGAATGTTAAGAGGTAGAACCTGATTTAAGATTAAGCGCACACACACACACAATCCTCTACATTCGAAAACAATGCATGTCCACTTTAGTAATGCAACACACACACACACACACACACACACACACACACACACACACACACACACACACACACACACACACACAAAAATGCATTTCTGTCTTTGCCACTGCACAGCCGTAGAAGCAACTCAATTAGTTTTCAGCACCGCTTCGCCAGTGTAACTCATTGAGCCTCATATCATGTCAAGCCATCATCAAATGTAATGTGAGGCTCATGTCCGTATAAAGGGAAGATGATACGACGCATCAGCTCCTCAGCTCCTCCTCAGAAAGACGTGCAGAGAGACCAAAGATCTGTGAAAGATCTTAGTGTCTCGTATAATAAATAATGAAGTCATAAATTTTGTTTTCACATCGTCCTAATCGTTTGATAGAGCATTTCAGGCAACTAGCTATAATAATTGTGTTTATTTATTGCCAATTAGCTTGAATGCGGTGGTGGTGCATTTTAGAGCGTGGTTTGGAGGTTTGGAAAATGCAACACTAATAAAATGTGAATGCATCTAAGCACGCTAATACAATAACGAGCAAAATTAATTGACACTGGACCAGGCTTTCCCATAGTAAGCCATCTCAGACTTCTTGCAAAACTTATTCTGCTCCCTTTAAACAAACCCCTAAAATAAACACTGTGATGAAATTGCAGAGCCTTATTCACAATTAACATTTCATTTTCCTATTACACATATTCACAAACCTCCCATGTTACATTCAAACCTAATAAAAAATATCACTGTATGATGGATGTTCGAAATGAAAAGGGTTTTTCAGTTTTCAGATGCTTTTCGAAGGTTTTTAACCACACCCTGTGTGAAATCGATAGACATTTTACAGTAGACATGCCATCTAGTAGGATGTTGCATTTAAATCTTGTCATTTGTTTATTCGTATGTTTATTTACGCCATGTAGCTTTGCACTACGGTATCAAAGAAACTGTTGGATATCCATCAGAGAAAGTCAACTTTCAAGGCTGAGGAACGCTTTGTAAAAGCTATTGTGTCATTGTATGATAAGGATCCTATGTTAGTGTGAAGGAAATGCATTTCTTTTTGCCAAAATTCCAACCTCTTCCTGTAGATTATTGCGGACTTGCCCACACTAACAGCATTATTACAGCATTATTCATTTTAGAATATATAGTGCAGAGACTTGGGAACACAATTGTACACAAAACTCTTGCTTACGTACATACCTCGCCTTTTAAGTCATGATTTGGTGCAGTTTTGGTACCGTTAAGGGGAAGAATTAAAAAACATAAATTTTCATTAACCTCATATTATTATTATTATTTATACACATCAACATTTATATATTTTTTAACTATTTAAATTAAATGGATTGTTTTAAATAAATATATATATTTTTTAATCCAAGAAAATAAATCAAATTAACGAAATACAGTTTTGATTGAAATGAGTAATTGATTCAATTATTAAATTAATTGATTACATTGGCACAAATTAAATTGATCAAATAAAATTCAATAAATAATAATAAATATAACAATAATAATAATACTGATAAATAAAAATTTAATTAAAGAGTTTAGACAGTTATACCCCCTTTGGGTAGTACAGATGTATATATAATTGTGTCACATTTAATATTTAATTTTCTAAACATAGGTTCTACATAACTGTTCTACTTCTTACAGAGTACTTCAACACATGCTTCATTTAGGCTTAGTGGTGTTAGTTAACACCTCTGGCCAAAAAGATGACGGGTTCAAACCCCACCAGCAAAAAGCTGCCAGTAGTGGGCCCTTTAGCAAGGCCCTTGACCCTCAATTACTCAGTTGTAAGTGGATAAGGGCATCTGCCAAATGCTGCAAATTTATATGTGCAATTGCCAGCACAATTTCTCCTTTTGAAAGATGTTGGCGATGGCAGGAAGGGGCAGATTTTTCATGCAATCATAAGAGTTCAAATCTAAAACTAAATCTAGAGCCTATCTATTCACACATGTGCAGCAGAAACCCTGTTTTGCGTAAGGAGTGAGTAGCCACAGTCACAATGCTTAAAGTGTGAGGAGTCTAAAGAAACGTGTGATCCGCTACTTAATTATTCATGAGGGAACTCCGTTTTTAACTATGTTCCCACAAGGATTGCATTGTGTCTACATGTGCACTGAACCGAAACGGTTGGGACGCGAATGCCATGTCCTGTTACACGATGACATTTCTATTTTAGATCCCAACACATAAAGTTCCTAACCTATGCTGACCCCAAAAATACACACCGCAATGACAAGTATTTCAGATCTAATTGTGTACAGAGTCTTACAGAGACCGCATGCATGACACCAACATTTCCGAGGGGCACACTGGAGCCCAGGAGCTCCTTATTCTCTACTCCAACTTTCTAACAACTCGAAACTTTCTTAACTTTTTAGCACAACTTGTCAAATTAAGACAATGTCCACACTCAGAAAACGTCTTCAACCGCTGGATTGCGACACACGTAAAAGCGAAAATGTTCAGCTGACGTTTCGAGTGCAGAAACTGAAAAAGGTGTGTATAAATTCAGCACAACACCAGTTTTTTAAGGGTTCAAGGTTTTTTTTTTTTTTTTTTTTTTTTTTTTTTTTTTTTTTTACACACCTCAGACACTTTCTCCTTCTCTCTTCTGGAAACACTAATGAGTACGCTTTAAGTTCTAGTTGTCACCAAAAATCTGTTTTAATATGCGGGTTTTTCTTTTTCTTTTTTTTTTTACTTGTCGAGAGAAAACTCGGTTGGAAGAAATGGTCCAGAATAACATACCAGGTGGGAACGATTTCAGTACAGACACGGTGGTAATCAGAATGATCTGCTGCCAGCGTGCGCATGTGTGCGTGTGTATGTGTATGTGTGCCACATTGGCAGAGGTACAAGGATGTGACACATCACAGGCTCCATCTTAATCATCTCGCTCGAACTTGTTTCCCGCCATGTCCGCTTGCTTGTTTTTCTATTCATGATTTATTTGTTCGGGTAATATCCTCACATACACTCTCGCTTTCTCTCGGCCTATTACTCTGTCTCACACACAATCTCTCACACACACTTTAGAGTATATATCTTGGTAATTCCTCTGTAATGACCTCATTCCCGTCAGAGTTTAGTCCTTCAAAGAGTGTTCCGACTGGAAGACACTCAAATAAAGGTGCTAATGAGCTGAAGACCTTAACAGGGTGTGTGTGTGTGTGTGTGTGTGTGTGTGTGTGTGTGTGTGTGTGTGTGTGAGGCAACGAACGGTGAAGCTTGTTCTTCATTTCAAACGTAAATGAGTAGCAAGAGAAAGAGAGAATTAGACAGAGAGAGAGAGAGAGAGAGAGAGAGAGAGTAAATAAAGTTCTAATGTGTGTGTTTACATCAGACACTTTATTGAGGCAACAACCGGCTGTGGTTTATACACACTTCCAGTAAAACATAATGGAAGCACTTTCTTCCACTCGCAGCAGAGAGAGAGAGAGAGAGAGACAGAGCGAGAGAGAGAGAGAAAGAGAGAGAGAGATGCTGATGTAAGTAAATAAGACTTATGGCTAATAAAAGCAGGTGGATTGGTTACACACACACTCACATGTACACATCAGCGTGAGAGCTGTTTTCATGTTAGATGAAAACTCTTGAGACCTTTGATTGCTACTGGTTTGGGGTCTTTCCTGCTAACATTCTCCATTCCAAAGTCATTGATTGTCCTTTTCACTGAAATCAATCGCGCAAGCTTGCACAAATGTCATCCGATTCCTGATTATGTGTAAAAGTTTCTTCTGAGATTTTACTGCATGTACGAGAGAAAAGGCGAAAGAATAGAAAGAAAGAAAAAAAAAAACAATCGGACAATAGATAGGAGTCAGGACTGGCTTAACCTCGCTATCTCCTGTTAAGCGGAGTGAAGAACGTCGCCCTCTCCGTGGCCTTTTAAGCATCAAATCTGAATCAACGCAATGAGACAGGCAGCAGCCATGGCTAAAAGCCCCATTAGCTGAAATAATTTGACTTCAAGTGCGCTGCCAGCTTACATTACCAAACACATTTTGCCCTCGTTCTGCCTGCAACTGGATCTGGATCAGCTTTAGCTTTTGCAAAGCTGGAACTAAAGTCAGGACGAGTGGACTGCTCTCACATCATTTAAGATGGGAATGCTGCTGAAATGTGTTTGGGGTGTAACGATACACAAAATCCACTGTTCGGTGCAGTTCAATTGAGGTACAATTAGTGGGAAGAAATGCAAAACAAACAAAAAAATCCCGTCATGTGTTGCTGTCAACATTTGTCATCAGTAGTTTACATGAAATAAAAAATAATAATTTAATAAAATGGTGCCTGGGTAAATAATATTCATTCATTCATCTTCTACCGCTTTATCCGATCTTCCCTCGGGTCACGGGGATCCTGTGCCTATCTCAGGCGTCTATGGGCATTAAGGCAGGATACACCCTGGATGGAATGGCAACCCATCGCAGGTCACACACACACACACACACACACACACACACACACACACACATTCACACACACACATTCATACACTAAGGACAATTTTCCAATGTGCCAATCAACCTACCGTGCATGTTTTTGGACTGGGAGGAAACCGAAGAACCCGGAGAAAAACCTCCTTGAGGCACGGGGAGAACATGCAAACTCCACACACACATGGCCGAGACGGGATAATGATAATGCAATAATAATAATAATAATAATAATAATAATAATAATGCAGTTTTTAGATTCAATTGAGAATTTCCACAAATTATATTGAAAATAAAATTACATAAATGAAAAAAATCTAATTTAATTTCTATTAAATAAAATTTCTATTTAACTATTTCTTGCATGTGCTAAACAAAATTAGCACATTACAAACACTACAAATCGTATTTCCAGTACGGGGTAAGTAGTCACAGTGACATTCTAGTTCCTTTTTTATGCCCCTGCTACTGCTGTGTATGTTTTCAATTTATTAGTAATAATATTAAAAAGCCTTGCACCAGGTCGGTGGGTTGGTATGAATATGTGTATGTTAAACACCTTGCACCCATACATACATGTGAGCACCCAATTAAAGACAAACACAATGCAAGACAAGGTAATCAACTACACCTGTTCTAAACTTCGTACCATTGCTCTAATAGTTAATACATTACATTTCCTGATACTAATACAATTTTTAGCTGTGAGCATAGATAGATTTATTCCTGATATTGTGCGTAACTTGTTCTTCACGGCTGCTTGCTGCCGTATGCATCCTGGACCATTTTCACCTGGGCAGATTAAAAGCTGTGCAGATGCAATTTTGCACCATATTCTGCATGGGCGATACGGAATACGGTGCACCGTTGAACAGAATGTGTAACAGAATGCACAAAATCCATATCGTATACTGAATCAGCAATCATACCTCCCACTACTAAGCGTTATGCTAATACTGAACAGAATGTCATGTGGCACTAGATATGTGTTTGTAATCTACAGTATATTCACATTACATTATGCAATAGGTTAGACCAGTGTTCATCTGGCTAAATATTATTTAGACCAGAGAGAGACTGAAGGAGGGGAGCCAAGATGAGGCATGGTTCAGTTTGGAAATTTACCCATGTAAATTTATGTTGCCTCTACTTCCATTGCCAGGTACAAGATTGAGCCAGATTTAAACGCCCGTGCAGAATTTGGTTACCCTTCTCGAGCAGGTACAATGTGTGGAGGTTACAAAAAACTGGTACGGACCCTTGATTCATCAAATGAAGTCACACAGTCGTCTTGATTAATGTCCCTGACTGCAACTGACTGCTGTGTACGGCTCAAAAATCTTTAACGCTTGGCTATTGTCTTTCTGTCTCTTCAGCATACAGACTGTATAAGACCAGAATTTCTGAAACAAAGGCTCTTGTAATATGAAGACATTTACAGCATTTGGCAGACACCTTTATCCAGAGCGACTCACAACTGAGCAATTGAGGGTTAAGGGCCTTGCTCAAGGGCCCATTAGTGGCAGCTTGGTGGTGGGATTTGAACCTATGACCTTCGTGTCTAGAGGTCAACACCTTAACCACTGAGCTAATAATCTTCATCAGTCAAGCTATACATCAACCATCAAGACGGCAAATGACCAAGATATGTGCCAATAAGAGTGTTTCATAATGTTTTGCATTTTAGGCTTACTTGTACACTTCCTGAGGGATTATTTCAGCAACACATTGTGGGTAACAATGTAACAATCATGCCTCTAGAAACTAATGATGGTTCTGCTATGTAACGATAACAATCTGAAAAAATTGTAGAAATATTAATATTACTAAATATTTGCATGGCAGGCAAAACAAGAATCTCATACAGTATGCGATACAATGCGTTGGGACACTGCCAGGATGTACGCATCTCCTGCCTTGTGAGATTTCTTACTCTCATGAGCGGTTAAAGGAGTCCATATATCTTGGTGTTAGAGAGAGTGATTAGTCTTATCATATCATCACTTGCGAATCGGTGCTCGTCCAAGTGCTACGTAAACACACACACACACACACATACTCTATACTGTAGTACATATACATATATGTATATAGTATAATACGTTTAAACAATAGGGAAGTCTAAATTGAATAACTAAGATGTAACTAAGCTTACAGTATACTACCCCATGTTGATCACCATTCTTTAACAATTCTTTAAGAACTGTGCCAATGCGTGAACAATATAAGAATGGGATATAAGCGTGTTCTTATATCGTTCACTAATATATATGGATATATATATATATATATATATATATATATATATATATATATATATATATATATATATATATATATATATATATATATATATATATATATATATATATATATATAAAATAATATATATATATATACACACACACACACACACACACACACACACACACACACACACACACACACACACACACACACATATATATATATATATATATATATATATATATATATATATATATATATATATACATATATATACATACACACATACACACACACACATACATATGTGTAATTCCAGAAATAGAGAGAGAGAGGGGGAAGAGAAAGAGAGAGAGAAAGTGAGAAAGCTGAGGAGAGAAAACATAGGGTCACCCTGTTCAGCCTTATGTGTCCACCCAGTTTAATGACCTCTCCAGAGATTCTGCTTGTGTTCTGTTGTTCTTAGAGTGAGATTAATATCCTCTCCATGTCTTTGTGTGTGTGTGTGTGTGTGTGTGTGTTCATGCACGCATGTATGCATGCATGCCATGCCTCTCATAAAAATGACAATATACAATAGTGTCTGTGCAGTTTGATGTTAACATGTTGTTTATTGTAGTGCTTTCACATTGCTAGGTTAGGTTTAATAAAGAATCCTTTCATAATGCTTAATAAGGATGGGGGGAGCAAAATAATCACAGAGCAGGGAGAAAATAGTGCTGAGAAAGGAGGAAAGCGCAAAAGGACAGCAGGGGAGAGGAAAAAATAATAGATTGGTAGGGTGAGAAAGATAGTGAGGAGATAAAGAGGTAGGAGCAAGTGGTAGGATTTGAGAAAACTTGGCATTCTCTTGGCTATTTGGAGATGTTCATGCGTGGACAGGAGAACTATGGGGAACAAGGTAAGCAGACATGGAAGTGAACCAATTTAGGGATTTCTGCTGACCCCAGTGAATGCTTCAGTGTCCAGCTGGATGCCAGACAGAAGTAGGAGCGATGATGAAAAAATCGGATATATAGCCACAACTTCTGTATTATTTCAATATTAGTGTCTTTTATTATATTAATAATATCGTCATGTACTACTGTATATAACAGTGGAAAAATTGTAGAATAACATTTAAATATCAAAAGAAACCTGATCTACTTTCCTTATAATGCACTGTAGTGTCTCGTATCGAAGCTCTGGTATAACTCTCGGTGGTTAACTGGATAAAACAACTGAAGTAGGAACTAAAGTTCAAACCTATTTTGAGTGTAAATGTTAAAGTAATATTTCTCCAATGCTTACAGCTGTATCTTTCCGGGGCAAGGATGACATTTGAATGAAATTACCCTGTTTTTTTTGTGTTGTTGTATAAGGCTTATTACTGAAAAGGAAGAAGAAGAGAAAAAAAAACAACTAGAACTAAACGGTGCCAGAAAATTAGCATTTATAGTGACATTTCAAGTCAAAACAAAATACGGCCTGACTCGAAACATAAAATTACACTATGTACAAATTTGGGAAGAATGAGAGAGAGAGAAAGACAGGAAGAGAGGAGAAAATCTGCCTCTGTAGGCATGAAATGTGATTCATTTCTGAACTATTGAAGCTGTGTGTGTGTGTATAATGGCAATGATGCACTGCTGTAATCCATTTAAACCAGTTTGGCTGCTGAGCCTTTCCAACAAATGTACAAGCACACATAAATATACACGAAGCAAACAGCATACTTACACACACTCACAAACTGATATCCATACACCCTTCAACATTAATTAACTCATATGCTTTCTCTATTTCTCTTGCTTTCTTTTTCTCTTTCTCTCTCTCTCTCTCTCTCACACACACACACACACAGGCACACAGACATCTAGTATACACATTCAGGACCATAGGAAAAAATTAATCGCCCAATCAGCCACGTATCTTACAACATATGGCTATGATGGGGAGCAAAATGAAGCCCCCCTCCCACCTCCCTCCTCTCTAATAAAGGCGTGGTGATTTATTATATACTCACTGATGCACCCACACACACAAAAAAAATCACATCGCCCCTTTAATTAGCTCTCGCTGCTCGTAGGGGGTTGAAATTGGATGCGGCTGACAGAGGAACACTACGTAAATAAATAAGGAGGCAAGGTGTCAGAACTGGAGCGCTTATTCTTCATCGTCAGCTGAATCGATATATCCAGTATCATGTGGTTGAAGAGTGACTCGCTGGTGCTTGCTGTTTCGCAGTACAAATACTATGTAAAAACGACTGGCTGCACTCACTCGTGGACAGGGAACCAGAGCTCATGTGCGTGTTACATTTTCTACAAATGTTACAAATGATCTTTGCATGGATGCTGGTGCGAGCCAGTGCAGATTCGGAATCATAATCGGAGAAAGATTCAGAATTAGAAAGAGTTTTATTACTAAGGTGGAAGCTTCTTTATTAAATTATATTAAATTCATAATTCATTCACCTTCTACAGTTTTATCAGACTTCTCTCTCGGGTTGCGCCGAACCTGTGCCTATCTCAGGCATCAAGGCAGGACACACCTTGTATGGAATGGCAACCCATCGCAGGACACACACACACACACACACACACACACACACACACACACACACACACACACACACACACACACACACATACATACACACACTAGGGACAATTTTTCCAAGGTGCCAATCAACCTATCGTGTGGGGGGGGAACCAGAGAACCCAGAGATAAAACACCGGGGGGAAATCCACACACAAGCGGGAATCAAACAGCGGGAATCAAATCGACCCTTGAGGTGTGAGGCGAAGATACTAAATACTAAGCCACCGTGCCCCCCAAGTCAATTCAATTAAGAAAATATACATTAAAGCGTTATGAACAAATACGAAATAAATTATTATGAATATATTATGAACATATACATTTATTTTATATAAATATAAAGAGTTATTGAACGTTTTTCTTATTTTAAAAAAAATGACATAATTAAAAATTAATTACAAATTAAAAGAAAAATATAGAACTTTTTTTATAGAGAATATAAGTGTTTATGGAGTAGACTGTCTTGTTCATAAATTAGATTGCTTTTTTTGAACACAGAACAAACCATGAATTTGCTCCAACATCAGAAGACCACATCAAGCTCTCTTCCTGTCAGGAAAGAAAAGGAATTGAGGGGTAAACACTAAATAGCCTTTTGTTACTCCACTATCCTACTCATCAATGACCAAGTGATATCAGAAACGACCTTGTTAGATGGGAAAACACTCAAGCTATAACACCCGAAAGACAATGAGAAAGAGGGGTACAGCTAAGCAAGAAAGAAGACACCGATCTTCAACGGTCTGATCATTTGATAAGCATCATCAATAACACGATTATCCCGTAAGCCTGCATTAACACACTCACACCTCCTCTCTATCGGTCTCTCATCATTTGAGCATCATTCCCAGCTTCCTTCCTCGGGTCGTTTTTTTCCGTTGTGGACAGAGCATGAGTTCATTCCTAACCATACGCAGCCTTTCAGACGCCCCGGAGGTGCGCCGTTTGTGCGCGTGCGTGTGTGTGTGTCCACGTGCAACGGTGTGTGAGCGTTTTAAACGGGCTCTCGGCTTGAAAGCTCTCTAAGCAAATTTCATTTGCACCTCTCTGATCCTTTTCTGTCAGGGCGAGTTCTGGCTAATGGGCCTCAACTCTGCCTTCCTGAATACAGGAGACAAGAAAGAGACATCACAACACCCACCACACACACACACACACACGCACACACGCACACACAAAATAAAACAGAGTAAAACTATTACATGTTTTTGGGATTTAAGTATCATAATATCACATTTCATGGTAGCTGTGTAAAGACAACACACACATACACACACATATACACACACAATGTCAAAACCTGACCACACTTAAGAAATAGGTTCTTTCTCTGTTTGTGTGTGTGTGTTTGTGTGTGTGTGTGTGTGTGTGTGTGTGTGTGTGTGTGTGGGTCCTGCACCCCCGTGCATGTAGACATTTGTAATAAGACCTAATTCCTCCTAATGTCATTACCTGATTTGGTTCCTATGACATTAATGAATGCTTTGTTACTAATCACAGCTGAGGTTACCTGCTCCTTCCTTGTTCTCTCCTCCATCACACCAGATGGCGTTTGCTCTTCTTCCCCCACACATACAAACACACACACACACACGAGCACACTCTGACGCACACAACTTCTGTGGGCATGTTGGAGCGTTAAGCCAGATCGCAAATACTGTTCACTTTTGCTTCAAAAGCCAAACAGAAGATTACATGCCGTGCTCATGTTCGCCACTTAGATCTGTTCATTAATGAACCACGATTAACGCAGCATTGGCAGTCATGATGTGCTCCAATAGCCTTTATCTGTAAAACACTGAATAAAGCCTGTGATAAGGATTTAAATTAGCTGAGGTTTCGCTACCAAGAGACGTGCATGCAAATAACGTGTCCGTAGTCTACAATCAAGCAAGAAAACAATCTGACTAAAACTAATTGACAAAAAAAAAACTCTTCCTAGAATGTGATAAATAATAAATACCTTTAATACTTGACCTACATGATGTGACAGAAATATCACTTCAAGCTTCTTGAATATATTCCTACAAAATACAAGGTGTGGTATCTTAAATATTGGTGATGTGCGTCCTGAGTTCAAATCCAAGTCAAAACCAAGATGGCAAAGTGCTTGAAAGTTGAAAACTCTTACTTCTCTATCTGTGTCCGCCTATCTCCTTATTACCTGTTCTTCATTCATCTACCACTTTGACCACATTCTCACCTCCACTTATTCTATCTCTCTCTCCTATCTCAGTCTCTATCGTTCTCTCTGTGTGACCAGTACAGCAGATGGTGTATCTCGCTGCTAAGCCAAGCTGCTCTCAATGTTTCCATCTCTCTCTCCCGCTCTCTTTCTCTCTTCTGTTCCTCTGTCTCAAAGAGCGAGGGAGCAAAGAGACACTGCTGTCCTGTGTGCAATGACTTCCTGCTCCTTAATTGATTTCTCTTGTTCTTGTCGCCGGTGTGAAGGCATCCAGTAGGAGCGTGAACTTCACTCTATGGCGTTCTTTTTTTTTTTTTTACCTCTCCTGAGCAATGTGTGTGCGTGTTCTGCTTTCTTCTGTCAAGTCGCAAGGGAAGAGACAGGGACAAAGACAGAGAGGGAAAGAAGGTACTGTACTGAAGAACAAAAGGGGAAAAAAGGAGCTCGATCCCAAAAACTCGCGGATGTCTTCCATGGTGCTAAAAATATAGTAATCATCATCAGTCAGATCAGCATATGGCTCTAATTAACAGCCCGTACACACACACACACACACACACACACACACACACACACACACACACACACACACACATCTCAACTACAGGCATGTGAAGTGAGGCATTCCATTTTCCTTCACTTCCACCATTTTATGTTTGAGATCACTTCTGCTTTACATTTACAGCATTTTGCAGAAGCCCTTATCCGGAGCGACTTACAACTGAGCAGCTGAGGTTTAAGGAGCTTGCACGTGGCCCACTAGTGGCAGCTTGGCGGTACTGGGATTTGAACCTGCAACCTTCCAGCCCAGAAACCAATGCCTTAGCCACGGAGTAACAATCTCCCATCATGCTTTCTTATGTATTATTGAATGGGAGTTTTCTTAACGCCCACGTTACAGTGATTCTTAGTATTCCCGTTCTAATAATCACAATTTATGTCTCAAAATCCATCACACAAGCATCGACACGACGGTTCCGACATCAGGAAAAGCGAGACTCCTTCTGGAGCTCTGCACTGCTTTTGTTTAGGATTCGAATTGGCTGTAAACAGTGCTGATAATTTTCAACTGCTTTCCAACTCTCTTTGGAGGATCAACATCAATTTATTCATTTACATACACACATACACACACATACACACGCAACAATTACACCATCCCCCTACGACACACACACAGACTCTCCACCTCTGTAACCATTTCTCTCTGAACTGTCATATGAATCAGCCATAATGGCTCTGATGTCACCTTTGGTATGCTGACCCACTCACTTAACCACTTAATAAATGGAGGATTTATTAGAGACAGAGATAGAGGGGGAGAGAAAGAGAGGGAGGAGAAAGTAACAGCGCTGTCAGACAGGGTGGAGTTGGGTTTCCCAATGAACGTCTGTCTGGATGAGAATTACATCCGACTTCTAGGGGTGTAAAGATTTACTGAATGGACTCGGCATCCGTCGGGCTGAAGGGGTTTTGCGATTGCGACTGAAAAAGATCCGACTGTGTATTGATAAAAGTCAGCTCTTTTTATTTTTATCAGTATCAAATGGATCACCTAAGGCACTGCATGATTACCCCCCCCCCCCCCATGTCTTTCCTACATGCTTCTCTGTGCATCCTACAACTAAAAGAGATGTGGCCTATGCAACTAATGCTAGTTAGTGATGACATCATTTTCTACATCTGTGCCTTCAGTGTTTAAAACGAGATTGTTTTGTTAGGTTTTTAAATATAGTCCAAATGTATTTAGATATGCCGAAAATAGATTAGATGTGCATAAAAAAAGTACAAAAAACAATAGCAAGCGTTATAACAACTGGCATCATTTGCTGAACAAGAAGGAACTGGATTTGGGAATTACGTGTTACGACCTCTCGTCAAATGCAGTGCAGAGGTGCTAGAGATTAAGACATGACATAGACGTATAGATCACAGA
Source organism: Kryptopterus vitreolus (assembly GCA_030449085.1). Taxonomy (NCBI): domain Eukaryota; kingdom Metazoa; phylum Chordata; class Actinopteri; order Siluriformes; family Siluridae; genus Kryptopterus; species Kryptopterus vitreolus. The sequence continues at coordinate 7,992,744 of JACRUU010000028.1, read as the reverse complement.
TAGGGAGGCAGGAACTATGTCCCTAATAAAGAAGGTGTGGCCTCTGTGCCAGGCTCGGTCTCCTATAACCAAGGGTCTTCACTAGTCTTAGATGGACTCTAATCACAGAGCATTAAGTTATGGCTAAGTGTAGTACAGTAGCTGCGAGAGGTCAAACTGACTCAGCACTGGGAGTGCTAATACACAAGGCTGCGATTCCACTAACAGCAATTTCCCTCTCTCTATCTCCGTCTCTCTCTATCTGGACTGCATCAGCAGAAAAGATGCAAAGGAAGAGGGTGGATAAATAAAGCAGCCACTTTTTATGTCTGCAAAGCAGGACATGAGCGGCAAGAGAGTTCGAGAAAGTGCCGAGAGAGGGAGAGAAAGGGGAGGGAGAGAGACAGACAGGGATTTTGTTTAAGATTACTAGAAATCTAAAAGGATCTGCCGCAGGTGCACCAAATTATCTGTCACAGCAGCATTCTCATTAAAAAAAAACCATATATATATATATATATATATATATATATATATATATATATATATATATATATATATATACTATATATATGATCTGAGCCTGAGTGTATATGTTTGCCGATGGTTTAATGCACAGCAAATAAACACATGCCATACGGAGGAGGCTATAAACAGCCTGTGAAATGCAAAGTCTGATGCACCAGAGAAACAAAAAAAAAAAACACAAACACAAAAAACAAACAAACAAACAAAAAAACACGCCGGAACAAGAGGTGTGTAAGTGTATCTGTGTGGATCCTGGAATTATTAAGGCAAGTGAACGTGTGGAACACTAAATTAATGCTGAAACTGATGCAGGCCTGCTCCACAGACATAGCTCTAGCAGAAAGCATCTCCTGCTGGATATTTGGGTGGGGTTACCGAAGTCAATCCCGCACCATTCCTGTTTCCGCTGTATTCCAATGCGCACCACTGTGAATCGGGGGAGATCACGGATGATGCCTCTCAGTGCTTTAGAACAAATGATCCAGATATGACCAAATGAAAGTTTAAGTGGTCTCATTATATATGAATGACAGAAATTCTCCTTTGGTAATTGGGTACCTTAGAAAAGTCTAGTCTAAAACTATATATTTGTATATTTGTGTGTGTATATGTACTTTATATATATATATATATATATATATATATATATATATATATATATATATATATATATATATATATATATATATATATATATATACACATACACACACACACACACACACACACACACATCATCACATCATATATCTTAACTACGTTGTGTTGCTTCAAGTAGTACTTGAGATGCTGTGTTGTTGAACCATTTTCTGCATGTCGAACATGCTGTATGCAAAGCTTTTATGGAAACATTTTCTTGCAGCAATTGATTTTTTTTATATAATTGGTGAAAAGAAAACCTTCATTTAAAGTATTCTAGGACCATCAGTTTTCCTGACCCAGTTCTGCCAGTATATCTGTATCACTTAAAAGTGAGAGAGAGAGAGAGAGAGAGAGAGAGAGGGAGAGAGGGGGAAGTGAATATAATGATGTGGTTGTAGGTACCAGGCTCTACTTGGGATATGAGATGGATAATTAAGGAAATAGGAAATGCAACTGTAAGGGCAACTGGAGTGTGTGGTTACATTGCACTGGGGTCACACACAGACACACACATACACGCACACACACACACACTCTCCCCTTAAAGCCGTTAAAACAGTGAATTACTGTAGCCTTCCAATTGCAACTCTTGTTAAGCTTCAGTGGAGAAATGTCGCTGTTTATTAAACCACCCTCAGGAAGGACTGCACTTTATAATACGTAGACACATCCGGTGACTTTTATGCTTCTATGCACAAACACACACACACACACACACACACACACACCACACACACACAGGAGCCGGGCTTTAATCAAAAGGATGGACAGACCGCTCCACCACTTGCCCAAAAGTACGAGATGCATCAAAGTGAGAATTAGTTCTGCTTTTATAAAGCCTGTTGGGGTTCATCTGCACAGCACAAACACTAACGCACCACTATCGCACGCACACAATCACAAACACACGCGGCGCTCTTTGTGACAGACACATTTGAGAAGCGTTTCTTCCTGCAAACAGAGCAGTGTCTCGTGGGAAGCTTCGTGCCCTTTTTCTGTCTTCCTTCCTCCCTCCGCTGTGCACTTCCATCAGAAAAGGAAAGATTGAGCTTTCAAAACGCTCACTTGCCAGACAGACTCCCCATTTAAACTCTGTTTGTGTGTGTGTGTGTCTCTGATACGGGTGTTTCGAAAATATCCATTTCATCTCCTAATATCGCCAGATTTCTACTAAAACCACCGCACAGAAGGTTCACTAACAGAATTTCGGGGTTGCCGAAAATAATGAACCCATCTGTTCCTCCAAGGCTTTGGGAATACTTCTTTCCAAACCGACCTCGTGAATAAATCCAGCTTCTTTTTAAATGCCATGGTAAAAAAAAAAAAAAATATATATATATATATTTTTTTTTTTTTTTTTTTTTTTTTGCACAGTTATCCTGCTCCTATTACAGCTTCATAGCTCAAATGTCACTTCATATGTTCCATGCAGCATTAGAACCCATGAACACATGTACAGCAGCATTTACAACCTGTAAAACCTGGATTTTTTGTAAAGGCATTATATTTCACAAAAAAAAGAATCTAACAGTATAAAGGTGTAGTAGTAATAATCAAATGTGCTCTCTTTGAGCGGGACAGTTGGGGAAATATAAAAGACCAAAGAAAGCTGACACAGAGTACCTCTACAGGGCAAAATTAAAAAGACAGATATTAACAAGCTTTTCAGAAATGTATCCTGGATTTTAAAACCATGAGCATGTATAATAGCAATAACTAACAGTGTCACACTTTGAAATGGTACGTCATAGATAAAAATGAATCGAATCAAAAGAATCTAAAATAAATAAATAAACTATCTGAGCAGATTTGCAGAAATGAACTAGAACTGGTCAGGAATGCCCCTTTTTGAGTTCTCTTTTTCTCTCATTATTACTGTCATTAATGGCGACTTCCGATGGACAAGCAGAATGTAGCACGTCCAGAACTTAAATCCTTGCAACTATGTCCACATGTACTTGTTTAAAAGTCTTCACACCATCTTCTTTCTCTTCTTTCTTCAAAACACACACAAACACACACACACACACACACACACACACACATACGCACTCACACAAAGTAATTGATATGCTGAAAGGAAGAACGTTGTGCATCCCTGAGGACGGGTTTTGCCTTCGAAAGGACTGGGCGTTTCGTTTCATCTCTTCTAAAGCCTGTGTGCTCTCGCAACGCCATCGCTGAGGAAAACTCAGCTGTCAATCATCACTTGACAACATATACTACTTAACACCGAATGGGAATACAGCATGGCCTCGATCGTTCTGGATTAATTTTGTGCGGCACCTGGAAGGACGGCACGAGCCGTGAATCGCGGCCACTCGACTCTTTCCCAGGATAATGGCGAATGTAAATTGTGTGCTAGGAAGCGTGCCTGTGCACGAGTTTGCGTGCGAGTCTGACGTCCTCTGCCTTGCTCTCACCCACTTTCATACACACTCACAGGACACACAATGTCCGAATTCGGTCGCACTTCGAAGCATCCCAATCAGCATGGGTGCTCAAAGCAGGAGTTCCACTCCAAGCAGGTCCTCCACAAGGATGCTCCAACAAGTGCAAAGCAGGTTTTCAACCAGGAACTCCTTGTGGAGGCTGAGCAGAATTCCATCAGCAGCGTCAACAAGTACAAAGATCCCCCGCAAAAGGAGCAAAGGTCTGTAAGCAGGTGCTTCATCGCGGAGCTCCGACAAACGCAAAGATCTGCAAGTAAATCCTCCATAAGAAGTTCCAACAAATGCAAAGATGTGCAAGCGGGTCCTCCGTCAAGTAGAAACATCTGCAAGCAGGTCCTCCAGCAAAGTGCAAAGACCTACATGATGAGTTTCCTTCAAGCAAATTCATTCACATGCTTCCCAGCATGCCTAATAGCCATTACTGTAGGGTGTCCCTTTAGGGCATGTGTATACCACACCACTACAACAACAACAACAACAATCCCTGGTCATGTGCTCGAAAAAAAATAAAAATAAACCACATATAGAAATGAACCGTTTTACTTACTACATATCCTGAAAGAAGCCTGCAAATCCTTGGGAACTATAATTCAAGAAAAAAAAAAACAAATATATCATAGATAAACATCATAGAGTGTACAGGCTAGCAGTAATGTAACACTTCGTGTGGTAAATAAATAGGCTGATAATAAAGACTCCAGCTTTCGGACTTACCCAAGCGCTCAGGAAGGGAAAAGAGCATAAAAACAATCCGAGAGAAAATCCAGAGGAGTCTTATCTTTCTTCACTCTCAGCCCGAAACAGCGAGGATTAACCTTTGTTTAGTCCAAAAACACAGAGCTCCAGCAGTAGCCTGAAACAAGGGGACACAACATCAGAGGAAGAGAACAAGAAGAAGAAGAAAAAGAAGAGGAAGAAGGAGGAGGAGAAAAGTGGAGTGCCGGTAACACCGATGAAAATACAAGAGAGTCCCGGAGGATACCTGCGCTTTCCTTTCTGTCTCCTTCTGATCTCAAACCGGACCGGAAATGAAAAAAGTCAAAGAGTGAGTGAGTGTGTGTGTGTGTGTGTGTGTGTGTGTGTTGTGTGTGTGTGTGTGTGTGTGTGTGTGTGTGTGTGTGTGTGTGTGTGTGTGTGTGTGTGTGTGTGTGTGTGTGTGTGTGTGTGCGGTCTCTTTCGGTGCTGTTTATTTGCTTTTGCTTTTTCATTCAAAACCGAACGATGTGAGGGGGAAAAAAGCGCGTGCCGTTACGCAGCCGAGTGACCGTTGGAGAGCGCGAGAACTCTGCGCGCGCTCTGGTGAGAGAGAGAGAGAGAGAGAGCGCGCGCGAGAGAGAGCGAGAGAGAGAACGAGAGAGAGAGAGAGAGACGAGAGAGAGAGAGAGAGAGAGAGAGAGAGAGAGAGAGAGAGAGAGGAAACGTGCACCTGCATTTCTCCTAACGAGCCGCTTGATGGCCGGCGCTTCTCTCTCTCTCTCTCTCTCTCTCTCTCTCTCTCTCTCTCTCTCTCTCTCTCTCTCTCTCTCTCTCGCTCTCTCTCTCTCTCTCTCTCGTCTCTCTCTCTCCTCCCTCCATGTATCTCTCGCTTTCTGTGCTTGTATCTTTCACTGTCTCTCCTTTCTTCCTTTCTCACCCGTTGTTTCTTTCTGTCTGTATGTCTGTTCTCTCCATTTCTCTCCCTCACTCTTTTTGTGTTTATATCTGTCGTTGTTTGTCTCTCATCAACTTTTGCTGTCTCTCTCTCTACCCCTGTTTCTTTTTGTTTGTCAATCTCTCTGTTTAAATTTGTATCTCTCTCTCTCTCTCTCTCTCTCTCCTCTCTCTCTCTCTCTCTCTGTCTGTCTGTCTGTACATATATATATTTTTTTCTTTATGTCTACTTCTTGTTTATTTGTATCTCTAGTTATTCATATAATACACACCAGGCATAACAGTCGATTCTCTGATTATCTCCTTATCCTGGCACCTCGTAGCGGGTGTGATATAATTAGGCTGCAAGTGAACATTTTGTCTTCGGAGTTGACGTCTTAGTAAAAGGAAAAGAATGTAGCTCAGATTGCTGAAGAAAATGCTATTAATGCTCGACAAATCAGGTCTGTTTCGGCAGCGAAAAGCGTAGCCGCACTATATTAGGCAGGTGTATCACTCGCTGTATCACTTTCTGTCATGTCTCTCCTCTTTCTGTGTCTTTTGTGTCTCATGAACAATTAAAACAATGTCCTAACAATCTCATATATATATATATATATATATATATATATATATATATATATATATATATATATATATATATAGCAAAAATGTTTAAAAAACGTCGAAATACACTATATCAAACACTATGGTTTGTCTTCCTCTCTGTTTTTTTCCTCACACACACTCTCTCTCACACACACACACACACACACACACACACACACTTTCATCGGGCAGCGATTAACGGCTGACATTGTTTATTTTCCTTAATCGGCCGAACGTGAATCAATCCCCTTCGGAATTGATCGGTTTCGCGGGTATTTAACGTCTGGCTTTAACAGAGCACTGTTGGCTTGCCAAACCGACATCGACGTCCACGCTGCTTCAAGTTGACCAGGTAAAGTGCTGCGTTCGCCCAAATTAAAGGAATGTGCAAAGCAGCATGTTAAATGGTCGTGAAATTCGCACAAATCTGAACAAGCGTGCGAGACGGGCAGTCGATAGAAAGCAACTAGTCTACTTTGACCCTGGGAATGGCGCTGTCCTGCGCTGGTTTGTGTTTTCCTGTTCCTACTATACCTGATTAGATCCAGTTCTCTGGCTTAAAATGTGGTTCATCCTTCAATGAACCCACCAGGTCACCTGACGATCACACCGGTATGAGGTGATATCAAAGAGTTTCCCAACTTGTATGTGCCACAAAGTTGTACCTTTTTTTTTGCACTGCCAAATAGCACTTCAACAAATATCCTCCCAAAAGTAGTTGAGGCGTCAAGAAAGGCTTCAAACCAACCCCTTATGGATCCAACTCGGCGCCTATGACAGGTTCTATTAATCATTATCTAACTCAATTAAATTCCTTGTAATTTTATCAGCTTGACAGGTCTGACAGAAATGACAGTGCGGCATGAAACAAACAGTCTCCCGAAACCTGCTGTTGTCCAAATATGTGGTTACAACCCAACCATTCGACTTCGAAGCTTTCCACAATAATAATTCTTCACACAAGAAATAGCTACTGGAAATATGAACACGTGTATGAAAGGCAGCAGTAAATGCAAAACAGAGAAGGACAAAGATGGAGGATAGGAAGTCAGGAAGAATCAATGCTAATCAATTCACATTTTGAATCTACACTGAATCGTATCTCGGACCCAGCAGGCACTAGAAACACAAACCCCAAAGGGTTTAAACAAAAGATAAAATGGTTAAACCCGCGGTGTAGAAGCCACAGAAGTGAATGACGTTATAAGAAGTGAGTCCTAATACACTAAAACAGCGGAAGAGCCTTGGTCAAGGCTCAAATCAATATCTAAGAAGAACCTATGTCTGATAGTAATATCAGTACTTGCAGGCAAATGTCTGAAAGTAATATCAGCACTCATACGCATGTCTCATGATATGCAAGGTCTAAATTTATTTTAGTGTCTGGGAGTATAAATATTCCTTTCTTTAAACTTATTTCATTAACTATAACCTTCTTTTCCCCTAGTGGATATATTTAAAAGCAGCTATATTGTAAATGTAATTGCTTTTTTTTATGTGGCTGTTGATTGACAGCAAGCAAAACTAAATCAAATCATAAAGGTATTTATTATTTTGCTGGAGCAAAAGATCGTGATAGTAACCTAGCATGTAAATTATTTTTATTAGAATATATTGGAGGTGGTAGCTCACTGGTTAAAGCATCGATCTCTGGACCTGAAGATTGCAGGTTCAAATCCCACCTCAACCAAGCTGACATTAGTGGGCCCTTGAGCAAGGCTCTTAAAGCTCAGCTGATAAGGGAGTCTACCAAATGCCCTAAATGTAAATAGCGTCATTGCGTAGTTTACTTGATGTTCATTGTTACTGCTTTGTAGTAAAATTTTGCGCACTGATATTGCCAAGGGACAGGATTTATTATTTTTTTTTTAAAGGCGTCATTCATAATTGATGAAGTTGACATGACAAACCAAACTGATTTCTAAATCATACTCAGATTGATGAACTAGCACAAGTGGGAGGATGTTTGAAGGAGAAATGCAGCAAAATATCAATAACTCAGCTATGTTATGACATTTAGTTAAAGGTCGTGAAGGAAGAATAGTCGATGCGTACTGTAGGTTATTCCTAACCTTCTTTAGTGGGTCAGGACAGAGGACGCCTGTGTTTGTGTGTGTGTGTGTGTGTGTGTGTGTGTGTGTGTGTGTGTGTGTGTGTGTGTGTGTGTGTGTGTGTGCGAGCAGGGGCTATTAGTAAACTCTTTCAATGTTGTGTTTTGTTTAATGTAAGACATTTCACTTATATAGACCACCCATTTTTCTAGGACCTCCCCGACCCATAACCCTCCTCCAACAAGTCATTAGTATACAGTACATATTATTTTAAATGCTATAGGTCTTTACACTTAATTTTTTTTTTACAAAATCTCCAGAATCGCTTCACTTGACAAGATGCAAAGTCAAATCAGAAGGTAGTTTGAGTGATTCCGATACCATAGGTGAAGCCATCTGGATGTAGATTTACTTCAGTCCTTTAATGAGCAAACCAGATCATAGATGAGAAGAAAAGCAAGACAAATTTACACGAGACACGAGTATTAGACAACAAAGTGGAAAAAAAGAGCTGGAACGGATTCGGAGTGAAAGTATGATTGATATTCTTTACACAGAACAGATGCACTATAGATACAGCATCACCTTGGCCCTGCTCTAATACACGTCCACTTCCACAACACCGATTCCGCTCGGAGGGATCCTAGCCTCTGTCTTAAGGACCGTTCCAATAATTTAATAGCTGAAGTGAAGTTTGTTAGAAGACTGCTTGGAGGCAGGAGATATTGAGTCATCACTGTAGACCACAATGTATTAGAATTTGCCCATAAGGCACTGTCTCTGTCAGTGTTTCAGTCTCTTTTTTTTTTAATATCGGCAAATAAAAGAAATCCTCTGTTTACAGATAGAACTGTATGCAAACACAAAGGTCATACATTTAATATTTCTAAAGGAGTGCTTCATCTGCACCCAATTAGCAAACACGAGTAAGATAATGAGTGCAAAGGTCTAACTTATTACAACCTACTGTATTACCAAATATCTTTGTTAGCGTTTAAAAAAAGAAGAAAAAAAAAGACATTAATGGATAATTAACACAGTGTTTGAGTATTCATCCTGCATAAGTTATTACCTTTGCTGTACAAAGTACAGAAGGAAGAGGATGTGAATATTATACATGTTATGAATGAGTAAGAATGATAGCACGTTACTCTCTAGTAAAGTGTTAGGAGACATTACAGTCGCAGATATACTAGGGAATTTTCCCACAGCCCTTTTTTCTTTTTGTTCATCTCTCTCTTTCATCTTCAGGCTAAACCCATGGATCAGAGACTGACAGATTTGCTTCTCGCCAGCTCCCATCTGATTTCTCATGGATTTGAGGACAAAAGGATTTACATATTATTTCACTGGCGAGAATTCTGTTAGTTCATAATTCACGATTTTGTATGCTTGGTCTGCGCGCGTGCGTACGTGTGTGTGTGTGTGTGTGTGTGTGTAGCTCATTTTCCTTTGACTAAGAGAACCCGTATTTATTATTGGCATTACTGGGACTTTGCTGCAAAGGACAAGAAAGACATGAAATATGAACAGATAATGCAGCATTATATCTGCCAGGAATGATGCAACAATGCACGCCATATGGGGTTAGATAAATATGCTTAAAACGAACAAATAAATTAATTAATAGTCCCATTGAAGAAAGCAGCAAGCGCTATCGAGTTATACTGATAATGATCAAATAACTGCTGCTTTTCGCTGATCTTTTCCAAACCCTGAGCCATCACAATATGAGAAAGCGACATTGACAAAACAAGTGAAACGCTTCAAGGTTTTTCTGCAGACGGTCGGGAGTCGGGAGGGAATTTCACACAGTGAGACACAGTGAGTTCAGAGAGGTAAACAAGGAGCACATCCCAACTGACAGAAGATCTCAAGAGGACACAAGAAAGACAAGAGTGTGTGCATATGCATGAGTTGTGTGTGTGTGTGTGTGTGTGTGTAGAAGTACTTGTTAGTCTCTGTAAAAATTTCACATTCATAATATATGACTGATATTTTAATATTTAAAAAATCCCTTGCTGTAGGGTGTCTTTTTTTTCTAAATCCCACATATCCTCCATTGTGATTATGATTATTGCATTGATAATCACGCAAATACAACTATTCAGACATACTCTCTTTCTCTCTCTTTCTCTGTGTGTGTGTGTATGTGGCATGTGTAATCCTCAGATTAGAACAAATTTAGAAGTGACATTCTGCCAGACCTGAAAAAAAAAGGCTTGTGTACAACGAAGCCACAGTTCTGAGTAATATCTTGTGAATAATATATTTTCCATCTTAATTAAAAAAAATGTTAATGTCATTCAAGCAGAAAAGCTTCTTGTAGCACAAAATCATAACCTGTAAATGTAAAAACAAGTCAATTCTGCAAAAGGAAAACATGAAATGGCCCATACTTGAGATCCGAGATTTTGCTAACCATACCCATGCTACCAACATCCTTCTTTACCTGCAGTTAGATAACTCCCAGGGCGATGTATTGAATGGCATGTTTGCTATGGGGATCTTAAAACAGTATTAGTTAACGTACAAATTACAAAAGATCATGAAGTATAGTTATGTCAATTTCGGACATGGGAATGTATTATTTCTAAATAAAGTTTACCCTAATTAACCCTAATTAATTAATCATTTACACTAATGTATTAAATGGCCCTTAAACCTAAAGATCTTTCATACTAGTATATGTACCATTGTTAAACAATTTATCAGCTGGTGTACAAATGCAGAGAGCAAGGATCTCCTTTGTCTTTCCTCAAGGTGAAGAAAAGGCAGACAAATGCACAAAGTCCACTGCTTACCCACATAGAAACCTGGATAATAGAGATAATAGGGTGAAAAAAACAGTACTAATATACCGCAGTGCACTTTAATGCTAAACTTTTTCCATGAGTTTTTCCTGTTCTTATGCTTATCGGTGCAGATAGGTATTCCAAATATACAGTATATGTGCAGGTAAGAATTACCAAAGGTCAGCAGCATACAGTACTTTTCCTGTCATTTATTCTGTTGAATGTACAATAAAGCAGGGACACTATGTTCCCACCATGCAATGTCATTTCAGGACTTGCACAGACATGTCCCCAGCTGGTGACAAGATCCGAAGCAAGGAGTGTGAACAAAACTAAACCTGAATTGGTTTTGTATCGATCTGTGGTGTCAGAATGGTTGGTCTTCAATAGATTTCCGAATTAAATTTTCTAGAAGGAGGACAAATTTGATGACAGACCAAACTCCCCTTTTAAAACAAGGTGGGAAAAAAAAGCCTATTCTTGAATATAGCCTTTGGCATCTAGGTTTTTTGACAAAGGGTGTCATGATGTCACATCATGCTACAATTACCACAACACATATTGATTTCCGACTCATCTCATAAATGTAAAATCAACATATCCTTTTTTTTTACTGTATTAGATTATCTTTAGCTGGCTTAGATCATCTTCAGTACAAGTGAAGTACCACAGAACTTCTAATAAGCACAAACATATTCTTTTACTCGACATTACTCTTTTAAAAGTACAAAAATAACCACTACGCTTCAAGCCCACGGCGCTGCGATAACAGTTGAGTAAAGAGATTAGGAAATTATGGTCTGGTCTCTGCCTTTGGGTGCATAAAGGTCAGTATCTCTTTGGCACAGAGTACAGGCTGTATCAGAGCATTCCAATTCAAGCAATAGAGTACGCAGAAACAGCGGAGAGAAAGAGGAAGCATGACTCAAGAAGAAACGAGAAATGTGTCTAGTATAAAGAATATTCAGTGGTGCGATTAGATAGATAGATAGATAGATAGATAGATAGATAGATAGATAGATAGATAGATAGATAGATAGATAGATAGATAGATAGATAGATAGATAGATAGCACATTCAGAAAGTATTTTAACCTGATACTGTAATCACTCAAATGATCTGAGTGTATGGAGTATATATATATATATATATATATATATATATATATATATATATATATATATATATGATATATATATATATATATATAACCCCCCCCCCCCACCACCACACACACACACACACACACACACACATATTGAATTTACTAATCAACTCGGCTCCTTAACAAAGAGGAAAACGTAATTAGTGAAATCCAGAGTTCTGTTGGATAGCCATGTCTGGAAACAACAACCTTCATTTAAATCAGTCGTGCATCCGGATCCTTCGCTAGGCTGTCATTACTAAGGTCTGATAATGATATATAGAGTGTGATAGCACAATAATAACCATGCAGAATATAAGAAAATCACATCTATTTTGTAGTGCAGAGTGACAGCCATATTAATTAAACGCCTTGCAAAACTCTACAGAATAAAATGCTTTCCTATCCATCTAAATAATTTCTTAACAGAGCTGGCTTTGGGCATTCTTTTATCCTGGTACTCTTAGTGGGAAAACATCCTATACATTTGCTGGCCTCCAGCTTTGTGGTATGAACCCAGATACATTTATCCATATAATGTATGTATCTCTGGTACAAGTGAACAGGATGTTCTTTGTAGATTTGTAGAATATTACAGTAAGATTGTCATGATTACTGTTTAAAGAAGAGAAAATATCACCATTGTTCTATTTGAGATGAAATCAGGCATTGTCTGTCTTTTTCTGATATGAATGACACTTCCTGAGAGGCCTCATCCATCTATAAATAAATATATAGCCATCCATCTATCCTAGTTTCAATGTAAATGTCATAGATACCTAGAAGTTAAACTCTTCTCTTTCCCTTCCTTCCTTCCTCCCTCTATCTCTCTCACTCTGTCCCTGTCTCTCTCTCTCTCTCTCTCTCTCTCTCTCACTCTGTAATTCATTGCATTCCCTGAATATGCAATGAACACCTGCAAAGCAAGAGCTGAATTAGGATTCCAGACCATTCCACACACTCTTAATTATGGGAGTTTCACATGCTAATAATGTGCACACCACTGGTGCCCATAACGACTAAACCATGACACAAACATTACCATTTCTCTGCTTTCTTACTGTCTAAAATGCGTAATCAGAACCCACACCCACCATCAGCTATAACACACACTTTCTCTCTTTCACTCTTTCTCTCGATTACTCACTCTCTCCTGCTCGCTTTGGGCACTTAGGTATGTGACAAGGACACTGATATATGGAATCTCACTATGCCCAGTTTATCCTCTCTTATTACCATAGCTATCATAATCTTTCCTGCACACATCTCAACTTGCAGAGCAAATTTAGCAAGCAATTCCATTTTTCGTTGGCTCCTTTAGCTGGTCCGAGACGCTCATTAAATAGCCCACACGATAGCCGGCAGACCTCCCCCACGGGGCAGTTTTAAAAGCCTGTCTCGATCGGCCATCAATAATTAACATTAGATTAAGTAGAAATGTCCAGGCTCGGGTATTCAATGCTGAGCTAAGAGACAGCTCAGAAGAGGCCTGTAAACCCAGGAAGAGACAGCAACAAACATGAAAGCCAAGCAGTTTATGCTTTAAAGTGTAAACCAAATGACGCTTATCATATAAAATTCCCCAGTACCTTCAAACATAACCGGAATACAGATATTGATTTATTCTATCTATCAGGAAATGTCTGACATCTTTAATTTAGCATTAATTGCTGTCTGTGGTTTTAAGATTATCAATGTAATCTTGTTCCCCGTGTGTGTGTGTGTGTGTGTGTGTGTGTGTGTGTGTGTGTGTGTGTGTGTGTGTGTGTGTGTGTGTGTGTGTGTGTGTGTGTGTGTAGAGAGAGAGAGAGAGAGAAACTGATCAGCTGGATTTACTCGAATGAGAAAACAACTGATTTCACTCCACAGGGTTTAGGATAATAGCTGCATAATAGCTTTTCTACAGTAATCATTGCAATGGAATGCAAGAAGTTCGTCTTAAAACCTGTCTGTTTTGAGAAAACAACAAACACGACAGACAACAAACAACACTTTTGATTTACAGTAAAACAAATGATGGATTTAGCAGCAAGGGAAAAACTCCATGAAACGGCATAAGGAAGAAACTTTGAGAGGACCCAGACTTAAAAGGGATACCGGTCCTCATTTGGGTAGTACCGAATGTCAATTACAGTTACTTCTGAAAATGTTAAAGAACAACCCCAAACCCCCCATAACTCCCCCCCCCCCCCTTCCCCACCCCTTGATAAAAAATGTGCCCCACCCCCCTCATCCAACCCGCTAACAATTCGATTTTGATGCAATTCATTTTTGAAGTTGTTTCTACCGTAGACTGTTAATTACAGTAAGTGCCACCTAATGGACAAATGAAAGTAATTATAAAGGTAATCAAATGTAATCAGTTCTTTTTACTTTTATAAAGTCATTGAAAAGTTACACTACTTATTACATTTTGCTGTTCAGAAATGGGAGCTTCAATGCACAATAATGATCCTTCATAAAGTATATGTTTAATTTCTTAACAAATGTATGTAATTTGACTGAGGTTAAGGTACTGTACATTCTGTCCAAAAGGCTTTTCAGTACCTGATCATGACACCCATATATGTTTCTCTCAATATATATATATATATATATATATATATATATATATATATATATATATATATATATATCCATTCTTCAGAGAAGGCTACACACTAGTTTCATGACTGTTTAGATTTATATTGCGGTAAGGAGGACTGGGATGATTCTGTGTTCCAGTTCATCCCAAAGGTGTTCACTGGGATTGAGTTCAGTGATCTGTGTAGGACACAGGTTTTTCCTTCTCCTCCAACCTTAAAGCACCATGTGCCTCGGTTTATACACAGGAGTACCGTCATGCTGGAACAAGTTTGTGCTTCCAGTGAATTGAACTTATAATGTTACCATGTATTAAAATCATCCTGTACAATTGTTTGTAGTGTAAATTAATGCTTTTACACATTATATAATAAAGTATATCCAGTAGTTATTATTCTGTAAATGTATATACTCAAACTCAAAATTCCAGGAGCTGAGACGATGAACAAAAAAAAAAAAAAAAAAAAAAACAATGCACTGTAAAATACACTGTACATAGCACCAGTTATATAAGTGCATATCGGAGAAGTGACACTAATTGGTTTGGAGGCTATAATGTCCAGGCAGTGTTTAAAGCTTTTTCAGCTGATTCGTTCCTTTAGGAAGTTGCAGTTGACTGTGACTAATGCAATGCATCATTATTTTCCATGCCCTTAGATTTACTCCAGGGCCGGTCTGTCTGTTTGTCTGTCTGTCTGTCTTTATTTCTAGATAACTCTACATAGATCATTTCGTTACTGTTTCTCTTCTCTGCCTCTGTTTATTATTTTGTGATTAAAACTACTGGTTTCATAAAAAATAACCAATAAACTGCGTATAACTTTTTGTCAGATCAAACAGTATAAATATAATCGTCTTAACTTTCCTCACTATAGCTTTTCAAATGAAGCCCCAAGAAAGCCTTGTAAAGATGGCGAAATGACGGCGATGATATTGTAATTAGTCCCTATTGTACGCAGAGGCTTCTCTCGCGTCTAAAATGCCATATGTTCTTAATAGAGCCAATCTATCACATGCTTCCCCTTTGACTGGTGGAGTGTGGGCTCTTGCATCGGTGTTTCTGTGTAGTGCACGGTGTGTAGCATCGACGGTGCCATGTGCGACGGTGTTTGGTCGGTCAAGATGAACAGAGGAAGGGGGGAGCCATTAGAATGGCATATGTCTGCCCCCTCTGCTTGTAACCAGCTTATTAATTAGCTGTCAGGTGGACAGCCTCAGGTGTGGGGAGCAGATGGGGCAGGTAGTGCTCAGTGAGTCGAGAGGGAGGCGATGATATACACACACACACACACACACACACACACACACACACACCAGGCCATTTCGGAGTGCGCCAAATAATCGCAGACACATGGAATTTTACAGTGTGTATCAAACATGATGGAAGAGCAAAAAACTCGAAACATATGGTGCACTTTTAAATAGTAAACATTAATGGATATTTAATGAATGAAAATGTCAGCACTGCTTCAATGTAATAAAATATTTACAATATTTTCAGTGCAATATTTTATCTAGCGTTTATATATAAACTATTTGATTTCATATTTATATTGTTGTCCCCAGTGTGTGTGTGTCTGCCTGTGTGTGTATGTATGTGTGTGTCAAATGTTTGAAATGTGAAATCAGACACCAAAGAATTCATTAATTATTATTAATTTCCTCTTTTTCCCTACAAATTATGTAATGTTTGAACAATCTATTTTTATTTAGATACACTCTATATAAATGTAGGTACATCAGTGTTTTCAACTCCTTCAGCTTCAGTTTCAGCTGCTGATATTAGATACAAAATGTAAGAACGTGGCACTTTTTGGTAGCAGAACACCCAATCTTATTTATTTTTTGTTCCAAATATAAGATCAGATCATTCATTCATTCATCTTCTACCTCTATATCCGATCTTCCCTCGGGTCACGGGGAGCCTGTGCCTATTTCAGGCGTCTATGGGTATTAAGGCAGGATACACCCTGGATTGAATGCCAACCCACTGCTTGACACACACTCACAATCACACACACTTTCATACACTAGGGACAATTTTCCAAGGTGCCAATCAACCTACCGTGCATGTTTTTGGACCGGGAGGAAACCGGAGAACCCGGAGAAAAACCCCCTGAGGCACGGGGAGAACATGCAAACTCCACACACACATGGCCGAGACGGGAATCGAACCCGGGCCCTGGTGGTGTGAGGCGAACGTGTTAACCACTAAGCCACCGAACCCCGTGGATCAGATCATCTTTAGGTCAATTGATTTAAAATAGCACATTATATGTCATTGTATTTTTTTTTAAACATGATCACAAATAAGCATGAATTTTTTTTGGATCATAATCAGAGGCTTTCTTTTCCAGACATAATTTTGGTAAAGGTTAATCTCGGTTCTTTCCCAAAAGAGCTTTAGACTGACGGTATTCTTAGTCTGTGCCCTAATGATCCAGCATTATTGAAGACTTCAAAGCACATTTGTAAGTCACTTGCTTAAGGGCATCTGCCAAATGGCATAAATTTAAATGTTTTAGGACTTCTTGTGATTATTTGGCCTTCTGATTCTTCCTGCTCATTTTTTTTCTACATATTTATGCTCTTGATATCTTATTCGAATGTTTGTTTGTTTGTATACGTCAAAAATAAAAAGGTTGTTGTGCTTGCTGACCTTAGAGATAGACCTAAACTCAAACCACAACTAACCCGAAAGTATATATTCACAACTATTCGTTGTTTAAACCTATTCAATTCAATTACATTTTATAGAGCTTTTAGTAATGGACATTGTCTCATAGCAGCTTTACAGAATGTAAGAATTATAGAACAAAGTTTGTGTATTTAAAGGAAAAATCATGCGAGGACTCAAAAGTGAACCCAACCTCAAATGGGTGTCGGAAAGTAAAAAATATCATTAGTACCAAAGTGTGGGATTCTGAATAGTGTCCTATCCGATACAGACAGTTGGAGTTGTAGAATCAACTTATAAACGAGTTCAAATGGAGATCATCATAGATTCAACACCTCCAAGAGCCTTTAAATTCTCGATGATGGAGAAACAGCATATGCCGTATGTCATTTCGAGTAATGATAAAGAGCTTGCTTATCCTCAAAGTCTGAAATCTTCATGACATGGTATCCAGCTGGAGCTGGGGATCCTTTCTGGTTTTTCATCTTCAAAAAAAAAAACAACCAAGCCCCTGAAATCTTAATGAGATGGCACACAGCTGGAGCTGGCCCAGTCTAACACGACAACATTTATGAAACACTGGTAGGTCAATGTAAAAATGGAGCAAGAAAGGGAAACATTAACATAGCTAGAATAGAAATAAGATGGCCAGGTATAAAGCAAAATCTGACAACAACATAAAAAATATTGTAAGGTAGCCCTGATGTCATCGAAGAAGGCACTGGTAACACTGTCCTCACCAGTCTCTTTAATAAATCAGAAATATTAGAGCTTGGAAACTTTATGCAAAGATCCAACATAGCAAGGAGGATTATTTTTGGGCGCTTTTGCTAAAGAGAGCGTGAAAAATGGTCAAGGCTCGAACTGTGTTCAATCAGCTGGCAGTCTGATTCCAGCTCATGTTCTCTTAATAAGGGTGCAGTCCCATTTTCAACCACCGCCACTACCAATCACTGACAGTAATACATTCCTTTTTCATGTTGGGTGTGAATTACGAGACACTGCTGGAATGCACAGTCCAGTAAGCTCCGCACACTGGGTTCACTTCACCGCTGTGCAGATGAATTTCGCTGTGTGATATATATAATACGCCTTACAAGTGGAAGCACTCCATCAGATGTGTCACTTTATGAGACTACATTAAGCATGAAGAGACATACTCACGCTGGGCAGAACGTAAATTCCTTCATCAGATTTGAGGTTTTCAATTACATTTTTTTTTTGCATCTTTTGCTTTCTCTAACACCCTAGATTCAATCTGTCATGTGTTTTTTTTTTTTGCTACAGCAAGGAGGAAAACTAAAGTCACGTCTAAGAAAAAAAAAATCCTAATACAATATTACAATAATACAATATGTATTTATAAGAACATCGCACGTTCCTATACTGCCAGACATTTTTCTGTTGTTGTTTTTTTTTTCCTGGCATTATACTTTTAAGGTAACTATCATTTCCCCCTCTCCTGGTTGTGAAAATAGCACTGGGTGTGTTATAACTTTCGATTCCAGTATTGAAGGGGGTTTTTGGTGCAGACTAATCAATTCAAAGGAGAGACTTTGTAATATGATACATAACTGAATGCACACGTCAATTGGAAAAGCACGCTGTTTAAGGCTAAATTATTCAATAAGCCTATGTAGGTATAATCTGAGAAAGAATTCCAAGAAGTGTTTGCTCAGCTTGTGAAAGGCTAACATTCATATTCTTCCAATTGTAAGGGGCCTTATCTTCATTGTTCTCTGTTTGAAACCATTTGGTGTAGCAATTAAATTCACAAAAAAAAGAGTATATGTGAAAAATAGTACATGCTTGTATTCGTTAAATAATATATAAATATATTAAATTGTATATTAAAATATATATATATAATATAGTATATATATATATATATATATATATATATATATATATTCATTCATATATCTTCATTACGATATATGTGCCTCATATATATACATCTTCCTGGATGGGACAATTTTCCATCACAATCAACCTACAGGCAGGGACACCCGGATAACCCGGATATATACAACACCCCTATAGGCACGGGGAGAACATGCATAACCTCCACATTCATTGGCCGGATTCGAAAAAACCCCCTCCGGACCCTGGCGGTTCGAACCCGGACCCTGGCGGTGCTAACCACTAAGCCACCGCTTTATATATATATATATATATATATATATATATATATATATATAAGATAAGGTATATAATAGAAAAGTACCGCTTGTCTTTATTTGCTTATTATGGCTGCTTATGGCTGCATTATTCTTACACACAGTCATGTTGGGACACGGAGAGCCTGGATGCCTATCTCAGGCGTGATGCTATGGGCTCATTAAGGCACGGATACACCCTGGTTATGGAATGCCAAGTCTTCCACTCACTCAGGGCACACACACTTACATTCACATTCACACATTTCATACACTGCTTAGGGACAATTTTCCAAGGTGGCAAATCAACTGCTACCGTGGCAATATGTTTAGTTGGAACCAGGGGGAGGAAACCGGAGAACCTGATATCTAGGAGAAGTGACAACCCCCTAGAAGGCACGGGGAGAATCAAACCAGTGTTTGTCTGAAACAAACAGTCCAAAACACACTTTTTTTATGAATAATAATGGAATATCATACAAATCGAACCCGGACCCTGGCGGTGTGAGGCGAACATGCTAACCACTAAGCCACCGTGCCCCCATATATATATATATATATATATATATATATATATATATATGTATAATATATACTATATATATATAAAAAGAATCAAGGTTTTATATAATAGAAAAGTACATCATGCTTGTCTTTATTTGCTGTATTATGGCTGCATTATTCTTACACACAGTCATGTTGTGAAAAACTCAGGATGCTAATGTGTTGTGATGCTTTTCTGCTCATCACGGTCACGACGAATGGTTATTTAGATTACCATAGTCTTCCACTCAGCTCAGACCCACCTGCTCATTCTCCTTTCATAACGCTTACTGGAATTTCCACCCCTCAAATCTACTGCTCTCTATATGTTGTAGTTTTTTAAAAAAATGCATAAACACTGATATCTAGCATAAGTGACAATCCCAGAAGTTTCTGAAATAATCAAACCAGTGTTTGTCTGATAACAAACAGTCAAAACAACTTTTTTTATGAATAATAATGGAATATCATACAAACTAGTAAACCGTTTACCATCTTATGACTTTCTGCATAAAACAATTCTCAGCAAAATATAGTATCTACGTTACTTTCTGAGTAAATCAGAAGCAGGTGGCAGAAATAGTCACATTTTTGACGGATGCTTTTATTTTAAAAAGCCTATTATTTTAGAAGTATGAAATGCTGGAAAGTAGTGGTAAAGAATTCCATAGTGCACACACACACACACACACACACACACACACACACACACACACACACACACACAAGATACATCTTCTTCTGACCTAATGTCCAATCTTTCAGTTTTTGAAACCAACCGTCTATTATATGCTTCAGTCGAAAGCTTGATACCATATTTGACTGGTATGAAGAAAAGTGGGATTGCAACCAATTACCGACCACCACTGAGACATTCTGAAATGCCTTTCTTCATTCTATTCATTGGCATCACGTTGCACTAATGAAAAAATCCCGTAGATTTTCTGCTAAACCTTTTCTAAGGAGAGTCGTGATTACTCGCCTAGCATTGAGCTCAATAACCAATATCTCTCCTCAGGGGTGGCGGCGTTTGGGTAAATGGCGTAGCTGAAATTGGCTTCATCTTCTTTCAAATAGTTCGTTTATTTTTCGCTCTTCAACAACATAAAGATGTCGGACCTGGTGGACCTATAGTTAACCTCCCTGGCTTTCTAGCCCTCTAACACAGGAGACAACTTAAGCGCAGGGCTTTTTTTTGCCCCCGTAATAACGTCCCGGTTTTAACACTTTTACACCGGAATTGGATATTCTGAAGTGCAATACATTTCCCACAAATAAAGAAAATGAGAACGCGTCCTAGTCTCTACGGGAATGTTATACATTCTAAAAGCAATCCACGTGAGAATCCGCGTGACTATGACATCGAAGTATTTCATTTGAATATGAACAATTATAGAATTTTCTGACTTAAACCATAAAAAAACCTGTTTTTTTAAGGATCTGTCATTTGATCAATATCTTGGTAAATCAGCACACAGCGTGGGACTGAAACGCAAGAGAAGACACATGAGATTATGGGTTTTTCTGTTCTGACAGGAAGAATACTACACTTTTCTCTTCTTTCTTTCTTTCTTTCTTTCTTTCTTTTCTCTGGAATAAGGTATAAAGATATTAAAGCGCTGCCTCTCCGGAGTGCCCTTTGAGATACAATAATGCGTCGCTCAAACACAGATTCTTTTGGATTCATTTGTTTTGCCTATTAAGTACAAGTTTAATTAATGTGCACTGTGAATGGCATGCTCACTGATATGCTACGGGACATTCTTTGCCTTGTCTGTCAGATGTTTTGTGGTTTCTGTGCACTGGGGGTTTTTGTGCTTTTGTCTCGTTTGGTATTTTTAGAACATTCTTGTTAAAAATCATTACACTAAGGCTTAGGTTTCAGAGTAGCTTTTTCTCCCCCTCTACCCCCCCATCCACATCCTCCTCTTCTCAGCTTTGACTGAAATCAAAGCATGACAAGCGTAGATACAGGGATGGTGGAAAAAAAGAAAGGAAAAGAAAACACACCAAAACAAAGAGAATTCTTTCATGTCATCAGGTTTTCTTCGTCAAATTATAGAAGTCTTCTCAAATTATCCGTGACTGATAAAGCGCAGGATTAAGGTCGTTGTTGTGACTCGTGATCTGTCATTCTGGAACGGAACAATGACTGAGGACTGCTCCGCTCTATAGGATTACAACTAATGGCGGTAGATCAGACCGATATTTAAGCACGTCACTGAGTGATTACTGTTTAATTGCTCGTGATGAAGCAATGGAAGAGAATAATAGAGAGAACACCACAATAGCAAGAGTAGCTGAGTGATAGAAGGGGAAGAAAGAGATATTGATATAACAGACTAGACTGTTGAAATATACCGCTTTTCATAGACACTGATTACATGAGAGGGGCACTATAAAGACAGACGGACGTTGACGGACAAACGCGGAGAGAAGGGGGAAGAAAAAAACAAAACGTTTTTTTGCCAGTGCCAACGTTTCGAAAGACGATTTTATAAAAGCAAACTGAAGAACTACAACTTGATTACACATTTTACACAGCAGATAAAATGTATTTTTTTCAGTGGCTCTTCCAGATTGTTTTGCTCAAGCTTTGTTTCGGAAAGAGGGAACTGTTTGCGAACGAAGTTTCCTGTTAGCTGCTGTTTTCGATTGCTGTCTATCATTTTCAGTCCTTAAACCGCTTATTTAGAATCGATATCTAAACTTAGCAAGCGATAATGTAACTGGTTAGCAATGTTAGCCGGGTGGACATATCTCCTGCTACCGTATACTGTATAGTAACGAAGTAAATACAATTTGTTATTGTGCTTAAATAGCTTAGTCTAACATCTTACTTTTTACTCTTCCCTTTTTTTTGTATATGTGGATAAAAACTTAACTGGTCAAGCACACGGCAAGCCACCAATCAGGATAGAGAACGTTGTGTTTTGAACTTGTCTTGATTGCCACTTGGTGATATTTACTTATCATGAACATACAGTTCAGTGTCAGTTCAACTTCAAGCAGAAAGGAATAAATGATAAAACTCATTCAACAATGATGTCATTCTATTAATAGATTGATGTGCTATATAAACCAATAAAATTGGTTTATTAAGCAAGAGTTTTGCAGCAAAAGTGATGATAGGAATATTATAGTCATAATAAATCATATATTCGTTTGGATAAGTACATTTAAAGGCAATTTTACTTGAATGGTGCACATTTTAAGTTATCTTCATCACTAACTCTTCACCGTGTGCACAAGTACTCTCCTGGTTTCAACTTTTAATTTGATGGCCGAATGGACTTCTTCTCTTGTGCACCTGAGAAGTGATCTCGTATTTAACACTGAGGTTAAAAAAGGAGCAAGACAGGATTTCAGGTTTACAGAGTGATCCACATCTATCCTCGCCTGGTGTCTTTTGCTTCAGAACTTTTGAGTGATCTCTCCCTTGAACTACTGTGTAGATAAAATCACCACCAGTCGCTCTCTCTCAGGCCCTCGGTGTAGCATCTTCCCTGTCAAGGTCAGAAGTGCTACACCTCGAAAAAAAACACTCCATGATTGCCTCACTATTGATCATTCAGCCACCCCGACCCTACTCAATTTTCTTTCCTTCTTTCAAACACACACACACACACACACACACACACACACACACACACACACACACACAAAAACACACGGGTACCTTGAGTATCCTTGATCTCTTCCTTTGACCTTTGTTTCTTTGTCCTTTTATGATGGTTTATGGAGATATAATTGTTAAAAGATTATCCTCCTATTTCTGTATTCGTGCATAATATATGCATATTTATTTTGTATATTACTCAGTATAGTTAGTAAAACTGAACCCGTTTTTTAAATTTTCATAAGCGGCAGGCCTTATTATAGATGTATGTATTTACTGAATCTAATTTGTCAAACACTGTTCTGTGTCCTGGCACCATGGAAAATTGTCCCTAGTGTGTGAATGTGTGTGTGATTGTGAGTGTGTGCACCCTGCGATGGGTTGGCATTCCATCCAGGGTGTATCCTGCCTTAATGCCCATAGACGCCTGAGATAGACACAGGCTCCCCGTGACCCGAGGGAAGATCGGATATAGCGGTAGAAGATGAATGAATGAATGATGAATGTTCCGTGTCCTGCTGACTATAATCCTGATTATACACTTGGTCACTATGCTTTATTATATTTCACATGAAGTACATTGTTAACATGATGTGATTTTCTGGCATGAATTGTGTGGGTCCCACATTATTCGTGAATCGTGTTTTCACTTCCGGTAACGTGTCACATATTTTGATTATTTACTGTGATTTGTTTTCATACTCTTAATTTACTCTATTCACATATAATTTTATTAGATTATTATTTATCAGATTATTTGTTTATTTGTATATTTATTTGATCATTTCTTGATCTAACATACAATTCATTTGTTTGACACGGTCTTATATAAAGAAATCTTTATATTTCATAAATATTTATTTCAGATCATTACTTTCACATGTGATTTGCAATCAGTGAATTTGTTTTCTGATGTAGTGCCCCTTTCATTCCATATGCTCGTTTTGCTATTAAATTACTATCATTAATTGATACATGATTTGCTTCAGCCGTTTTTGCTTTTTTTACCGCCAGTTTACTTCAGTATTCAATTATATCACTTATTATAGTCCATATTTTACTAATTAGGTTTCCATTTGATTCCTCATGATTCATTTATTATGTAAATAACACAATCACCTATTTGGTGCACTATTTTTGAGGTGTAACCATGTGAACATTCCGAGATATTGTAGGGTATACAGGGTATATAGGGTATTACTGAAACTAAATGACATGGCGTGATCAGTCATTTTTCCATGTGCACTCAATTTACCCAACGTGCATTGTTACTTAACAATGTCACCTCTCCCAGGTGTGCTGTAAATTCGAAACCAATATCTCCATTGAGACAAAATGTTTCCCGAGTAGATAAATCAATTGTTTTTTTCCCTTTGTCTACTTGCTCTCCGTCTTAACATCCTCAGTAATCGTTTTATAGTTTATTTCTCTCTTTTTTTTTCCATCAGCCTTCCATGGAGTAGGCCCTCGTTCCCTTGTGCAATAACTGACAATATTGGTCTGAGTGTGTGTCAAGAGTTCTCCAAGCGATATTGGAGGCCAAAATGTAATAACTTGAAGGAGCTGCACTCGTGGAGTCGTCTAACAGACAGTCAGCCAAACTGGTAGCTTCCTGGGGTTGTGTATAGCGCTCCAAGCTTAATTCAAAAGTTTATTCAGCAGAGTATTGTACTGTAACCACTGAGTAACTTTTTTAAAAAAGTGTGTGCACTTATTTATGTTCATACAACATAGCACATGATTTGAATACTCATCTTTCTTCTCATTTCTGAAGCTAAAATAACGTCATGTAATGCCGCACAGACGTCTCCTTTCTCCTAACATAGTGCCCA
Source organism: Kryptopterus vitreolus (assembly GCA_030449085.1). NCBI lineage: Eukaryota > Metazoa > Chordata > Actinopteri > Siluriformes > Siluridae > Kryptopterus > Kryptopterus vitreolus. The sequence goes on along the minus strand of JACRUU010000028.1, from coordinate 7,967,501 downwards.
TGAACACTTACCGTGCCTGTTGCTGTCAACTGAAGTGTGAACTGAATTATAGATATCTAATTTCAGCTCAACCTGAGGGCACAAGGCGTTTGGTGAACACCATGGATATTTTATCACGTCTCAAGAAATAAATAAAAGCAGCACGGGATCACACCGAGCAGATATTATGCATTTGTTATGGGACAGAAATGAAAGGACCAAGCCGGGGAAGGAAAAAGAAGTAATCGGCAACAATCGGATGTTAGTCACGATTATGACAATTACAAAAAAAATTGACTTAAATTTTTTGTCATTTCCATCGGGGTACAGGTACCCAGGTCAAGAGTCCACTTGACTGCAGTAACAAACGGCTAGCGAGTGAAAACCTTTGCTCAGACATCGCTAACAGGTTTGGTGGGTTATATATAAAAAAAAAGACCTTATGCTGAAAGGTTAAAGCAATTTCACACTGTGTGACAGTGAATAGCGTTCCCTTTCTCATCTCAGTTTCCAGCCGAGCTCTCGACATGGGCTATTACCCGCAGCATAATGTCACTACGCTACCGCTAATTAGCCCTCTGCATGAAAACACACCATTAACATACAAATATTTATACTTATCAATAACCAGGTGTGTCTGTTGTTGATAATGGCTAAGAAAGACCTCTCCTTGAGCAGATGAAGTGTCGCGAAATGAATTTAGCATCGGTGGCGCCAATCTAAGATGAATTAAGCACGAAAGACAATGCAGTGGAAACAGAAGTGTTCAGCTACAGTATAATGCGGCTGCGTGAGAAAACGAGGCGTGCCTCTCTTGACGAGCAACTATACAGTATATAGTAAATGGCTCATTAATAAGTTGTTTTTATGCTAATTAATGCAAGAATACCTGATTGGTTTGAGTATAGACCGGTGTGTAATTTCACTTCTTACACTGAGTAATCAGCAATGATCTCTTTTGCCTTTTTAAGGTATAATCATCTCTCTGATGATCAATATCAAGTTTACGACATGCGAGTCGCTTTATACTTCCCCGAGCTCAGTCTAAATTAGGTTTCCCGGCTTTAGGTCATAAGCGTAATAGAAATTTCCAGAGGATTCTCTCATAACTATTATTTTTCATGTCCGTAGCCTAAGGTAAGTGAGATCAGAAGGCCATTTCCCTACTTTATATGTCCTGTAATAAATTTGCAGGAGCAGAATGTAATTTATGAACCCCTAAAAGTAGTTTGTACAAATCTATTAACGTGCATGCTTAAGCACTTTTATGGACCTTATATATGTTCAAGTGTCACAGTGTGACTCGTAACATTTTACAACCCTCTGCAGCTCCGGTCTCATCATCTTGCTCACAAACTCCCACAATCTGTATTTTCCTCTCTCTCTCTTTCTCTCTCTCTCTCTCTCTCTCTCTCTCTCTTTTATATACAGGAGGTTATGAAGTAAAAAGCACACTACATGAAGAAAACTGTTGGGACACCAAACCTTTACAGCCATATGTTGTTTTTTGAATAGGATATCTTTGCATGTGGTCGCATCACATTTTCCTTTGACTTGAAGTAAGAGTTATATGTTACCATACCTGTTCCAACAGGACAATGCATCTGTGCTCAAAGCCAATGGGTTGAAATAAAAGATCTAAAGCGACCTTGGCCACACGTCAAAATCTAGCGTAACATCTTTTTTCTTTCTTTTTTTTACATTTTTTTTAGACTTATAACAGAATGGACTAAATGTGGAATGGGACTCTGCACTCTATTAACATCTTGATGTCGAAATGTATGACATTTGTCAGGCACCCTTATTCAGAGCAATGTACAATGATCTGATGTATACAGCAGTGCAACTGAATGTCTTGCTCAAAGGTCCAGCAGTGACAGAAGTGAAGCATTCTTACCCACTGAGCTACCATATTCCCATACAATCACATCATCGTCTGTCGTTCTGTCCAATGTCGTTATTATAACTAAGCTGATCCCAGGTTAGACTAACATTAATTCTAGTATCTGATGAAAAGAAAAAAAAACTGGGTAGGCAGCAAGTCAAAGTGGATGTAATGAAATAATGTATATTGCTTTTGTGCATGGTATTTTACCTCTGAGTCATTCATTATACAGCTATATATACAATGCTGTAGTATTATGCATTGATGTTTTCATGAAAACCTTTTTACATTTTAGACCTTGCCATTTCATTTTTCTTGTCTGAGTAATTATGCTTATTATATATATTATAATAACTATTTAAAAAAAACAATCCCTAGTATTCAAATACAGGCTTGTTGTAGTTTCAGATTTTGCCACTAGGTACTATATGCATAGATTGTGTAGTGAGTCAGACTCCTGAGTGGCATCAAGCCGGGTGGATGTGCAAGGCATTCGTGTTGTGAATTTGGTGATTTCTTTTTTTTTCCATCCCCATGGCAAATGTTAAAGAGCAAAGAATTTGAATTATTTTGTTTGTTGTTTTAAAAGCATGCAAGCAAAGGACTGTGTTAAAAATCTTGCTCTAGTGCAGACATTGGTTGGAAAAAAGGGGGACAAATGGATACTTATAAACGACAATCTTTTTCATTTTTCTCCACATTTTTTTTTCTGTGTACAGCTGCTTTGAGAAGATGAAATGAATTGAAGAATTTGCACATTATTTACACAAATATTTATCTATTGTTCATACTATGGTGAAACTAACAGGGTTAGATTAAAAAGCCCTAGTGTACATGCGTGTCATATAAAGAGAGAGGACTCTATGCTGGGAGTCTGCCCTATCCATACAGATCAATAGAGAGAGCAAGCACTGGAGATCAGCTAAAGGAAACAGTCATTCTTGCCTGGGACATCATGGCTGCTACAGTTTGTATGCCCCTTTGCTTTTATTGATTGATCTGGAACCTTGCAACTTCCTGTGTTTACCTCTGTCTCCTTGTCTTTGTGTCCCTGCCTTTTAAACCAGGTCATACAAAGACAAAGTAAGTGAAAAATCTAAAATGCTGCTGGGAAAGATGACATGTTTTGCATCTCTGCATGTTTATACAGCAGCTATTGATGTGAAGATTTAAGGCAGATTTGAACATATTATGTGAAAATTACAGTATGTCTGATAAATCTTATCAAATATGTTAAAACGATAAGTGGACTAAATAGTGTGGAATACAATACAAACAAACAAACAAATCATAAAATATACTCATTTTATACTATGTTAACATTAAGACGTGGACAAAATGGTTGGTACCCTTCCATTAAAGCCAGTAAAATCCCACAAAGAACACTGAAAGTATACAATACTCCAATGTTTTGGGTCATTATCCTGTTGACGGACCCACGTTTTCTAACACTGAACAGCACATTTCGCTTGATAGTCTTAAGATTTCATACCCGGCACAGATTCAATACACACCTGTGCCAGATGCAGCAAAGTAGCCCCAGAACATAACAGAACCTCCTCCATGCTTTACTGTAGGTACAGTGATTTGTTTTTCCTTTGTGTGCTTCTTTTGTGCGTCTTTGAACATGTGACTTTCTGAAAAAGCTCCAATTTTGTCTCTTCTGATCAAAGTGCATTCACCAAGAAGCTTTGTGGCAAGTCAATATGCATTTTGTCAAATTCATGTCTTGCTTGTTTATGATTTGCTTTAAGAGTGTTGTCCTCTTTTGATGCTTTCCATTAAGTCTACTTTTCCTCAAACAGCCACAGAGCATTGAGCTGGTGCATTGACTCGGAGTTCACCTCCAATCTTTTAGGAGTATGTTCTATGCCCTGTTGCTACAATTTGTATTATCTGTTTCTTCAATTTGTCAGCAATTTTCCAGGGAGACCAGCTTCAGTCCAATGGACTTTAAACTTCTGAACAATATGTGCAGCTGAACTCACAAGAACATCAAGCTGCTTGGAGATGGTCTTTTAGCTTTCAGCTTTAAGATGCTTGTCTAAAATTGTCTTCCAAGTCTCCTGAGACCACTCTCTCCTTAGCTTTCTGTGGGCCATGGACAGTGTGGTGCACGCCATGACACCAAACAGCACAATGGCTACTTTTCACCCTTTATATAGGCAAAACTGACTAACTACACGTTTAAAGACACCTATGATGCTTCTTAAAGGGGCACACTTTAGTTTAAAATGTCCCTCTGGTCAAAGTATTTTTCTTTTTGTCATCATTTTTTTCCCCAGGCAAGTTTCATTAGTTTGTTTTATATTAGTTTCTATCTATTGTTAGTTTTATCAGGTTATTTCTGTGGCCTTTGTTAGTTCTTTCCTCCCAACAATGTCATTCATTCATCTTCTACCGTTTTATCCGATCTTCCCTCGGGTCACGGGGAGTCTGTGCCTATCTCAGGCGTCTATGGGCATTAAGGCAGGATACACCCTGGATGGAATGCCAACCCATCGCAGGGCACACACACACACACACACACACACACACACACACACACACACACAAAAAGAATCACACACACACACACACACACACACATACACCATCACAAAAAAAATGACAATACACAAAAAAAAGGAATAAATCACAACACACCAAGTACACACACAACACACTGACAATCACACACACACACATTCATACACTAGGGACAATTTTCCAAGGTGCCAATCAACCTACCGTGCATGTTTTTTGGACCGGGGTGAACCGGAGAACCCGGAGAAAAAACCCCTGAGGCACAGGGAGAACATGCAAACTCCACACACACATGGCCGAGAGGGGAATCGAACCCGGACCGTGGCGGTGCGAGGCGGACGTGCTAACCACTAAGCCACCGTGACCATTCCAACAATGTCAGTTTAACTGTATTATTGGAAAAGATATGAGTAATGGTATTACGTTTACTATTCATATGTTTAAACAAATAGTGCACATTTGCTACCCAAAAATAAAAACACATAAATGAGTGTAAGTACAGGTTAGATAGACACCTAGACACTTTACATCTCTGGAGCTCATTATCTGGCAATTTTCAACATTTTTGTTTGTATCATTGATTGCAGATTTGCAAGGGTATCGCAGCTTACATCTTTATCACAGCTTTACATCTTTTTACAGGAAAAGAAAGTAAACACAGTGATAAAAGATTTATGTGTGTGGGTGTGGGTGTGTGTGTGTGGGGGGGGAGTCAAAAGAGTTCTAAATATCTAACGGGCAAATGATTCATAAACTCGTTTGTTTAAAAATAGACAGCTGGGAAGCATTGGGCTGTTTTAATGGGAGTGTTGGTGTGATTGTGTAATTAGGGAGCTGTCTTGTTAAATCCTGTGAAAACCAAATGCAAAATCAAGGCTCATATTAAATGATGAAATTCCTTGCTCTGTATCGGAAAGAATGACTTGGGTGAGACACAATATTTGATATTGGTATATTCTTACTATTATTATTATTATTACCACCTTGTTCCATTAATTATATATCATACTTAAACGTCCACTGTCACCAAGTTCCTCATACTATCATGTTTATTAAAGAGAGGTGTCAAGTTATATAGTACAAATACTTTGTTTCCTTATTTAAGTATAAATGTTGGGTATCCATATTTTATTTAATTATTTTTCAGCCAACTTTTTACTTCACGCAATTATCTGTACTTTCTATTCCTTACATTTTAAAAAATAGCCTCGTTACTCCATTTTAAATTCCGGCTTGTCACATTCCAAAGAAAAACTTTCTTATCCAGAGCGACTTACAACTGAACAATTGAGGGTTAAGGGCCTTGCTGAAGGACCCACTAGTGGCAGCTTGGTGATGGTGGTGGGGTTTGAACCCGTGATCTTCCAGTCCAGAGTCTAACACCTTAACCACTGGGCTACCACCTCCCTTGAGTAAAAAGCTTGAGTTGATACAAGTCTTTTTAAACCCTAGTATCTATACTTCTACCCGAGTAATGAATGTGATTTTGACCCCAGTATGGCTATTATTGGCTATTATTAAAATAGCCATTATACCAAATAGTAACACTTTCTGGAGTGCTGTGAGAATTTGAAGATGTTTAAAAACCCTGACCTAGGAGCAGCAGTGGGCTTGCAGTATCACAACACTGAATTAAGAGTGATGCAACCGAAGCAGAACCAGCTGACAAAAATCTGGCATGGACTAGTGTCCTATACAAAGCATACTGTACTGTACTGTATATCCTGTTCTACTCTATGTCTGGCATTCCAAGACCTGGAGGTCCTGATTGATGCTGACGGTGGGAAAAAAAACAACAAAGCCATCTAGAAATTTTGACAAAAAACTAAAATTGTTATTGTAGGAAACTAAAGTCAAAACTAAAGGGAAAAACGAACACAACAAAGATCAATCTTGAGACTATTTAATTAAATATACATTTAAGCAAGATTCCAGCTGGACAAGAATCTTTCCTTCGCACCTCACCACCTGTCTCTCTCTCTCTCTCTCTCTCTCTCTCTCTCTCTCTCTCTCTATCGCTCACTTTCTTCTTCCCTTCTCTAAAAACCTTGGCTGAGGATAAGCAAGTGCCCAGTTTATTTTTAGCTCAGTCTGTAGGCATGATCTGTGCATGGATGCTAAACTGTAACCTGCAAAACAATGCAATTCGGCCTAAATTAACAGATTAAATAAACAAGTCTATGGTTTGTTCAATGGCTTAAATCATTTACTACAAAAAAAAAGATAAATCTATATCTTTTTTGTTTTTGTTTTTTCATTTTGTTTTCTATTTTCCAAACCAGCTCTCGCCCTGTTCTCCCCTGACTGTTTTTCCTCAGCTGTAGTCTCCCGTGATGGATCCGGTAAATGAGTTTCAGAAATCCAGAAATGACCCATCTGTCATGTATTCGCGGTGAGCCCTGCGACTCGTGCTCGTGGATAGAAAGAAAGGTCACCGCGTCTCCCCTGGAAGGTCACAAATGTCATTCGCACAGACTACATAATGAAATACCAATGCATATCTGCTTAAACTCATCAATGTCCTACGAGGGTGCGCGTGCGCTCACAATTTCAGCCATCGGAAACACGCTAAAAAAACCGATGAGTCGGTTGAGTTAACCGCATCAGCGCTGTGACATGAAGAACAACTTGTGCACTGGTGATCAAATCACCACACGTTCGTCCTTTCAGCGCTCTTGCTGACATTCAGCGGGGACTGGATCTGCCCTACAGGATGGCATTTGTTCAAATATGAATTGAATTTGATATCTGGCCGCTCAAAAGATGACGCGTTAAGTCGACGTAGTTCGAAAAAAAAGCCTCTCATTTCAAAAGCAAAACCAATAAATAAATTAGATTTACTCAGCTAGCAAGAGACCGTTGCCAAATAATGGCTGTAAGGAAGCAGAACACAATCAAGCACGCTGCTGTAGAATTCTAGTGCAGAAATTTAGTGCTGAAGGAATATTTTTAAATATATAAAACACACAGATATCTATTACTGTTAATGCAATGTCCACGAATGTTACAACTGCTGCAAATAAATGGATAGAAAGCAGAAGACATGGATATAAACATGACGTGGATAATGCTTCTCAGATGTACCGTCACCTCGCCGACATCCGAGTATGAAATAATTTTTGCTTTTGAAGCTATAATCAAAACACTTGAATTATTTATTTATTTCCTTTGAAAATAAGCCCAGCCATTCTATTCAATTACTTATTGTTAGTTCAAGTCAATGTTGATATATTCCCTCATTTTATCCATTATCAGTAATCACTTTGGGTCTCAGTAGATCCAGAGCCTGTCCTGGGAACCCTGTCTGTGAGACTGGAATACACCCAGACATTTACGCACTTATTCCCTCTCAAGCAAATTTAGAGATTTGGGAGGTGAAAGGAAACCAGAGAACCCAGAGTAAACCTGTAGCGAGAACATACAAAAGTCCACTCAGACAGTAACCTGAGCTGGATCTCGTAACACAGTGATGCTAGAATTTTCAAAATTCCTATAATGTTCTTTTGATGCTTTGTAAAGCAAATACATTAATGTGCATGCAGGGGGCCGTAAGTTTCATGTAATTACTTTGTATCATATAATCCCTTTTTTTATATATAAAAAGCAAGATTAAAAAAAGAGCAAATATTTAACATTTTTCTAATTTGTTGAGAAAAAATTATTTTATGTGTATATATATTCATCTTCTACCGCTATATCCAATCTTCCTTCGGGTCACGGGGAGCCTGTGCCTATCTCAGGCGTCTATGGGGATACTCACATTCACACACATTCATACACAAGGGACAATTTTCCAAGGTGCCAATCAACCTATTGTGCATGTTTTTGGACCCGGGGGAAACTGGAGAACCCGGAGAAAAACCCCCTGAGGCAGAACATGCAAACTCCACACACACATGGCCGAGACGGGAATCAAACTCGGACCCTGGCGGTGTGAGGCAAATGTGCTAACCACTAAACCACCGTGCCCCCTATACTATATATATATATATATATATATATATATATATATATATATATATATATATATAATATATATATATATATATATATATATATATATATATATATCCAAATCAGTTCAAACGGTGGTGGTCGTAATTTATTCATAGTTTGCCTTAGGATTAATATCTGTATATAAACAAAGCAGGTCACACTCCTATACCGAGTAAACTAGAGATCTCTGTGTGTTTATTTAGAGACATTGTACTGACTGGCCTTTTGCCAGCTTTCCTTTAGTTAAAACTGATGCTTTGAAATGCTGCTGGTGTTTTTCTTTTTTCTTCTCCAAATGGCAGCTGCTTCTTAAACACTCAACAAAATTTCCAAGGCATCCTGGTGTTCCTAAAGACCGGTAACAAGTCCATGTCAGCAAAATGACACTCTTTCAATTCGCATAACGTACAGTAGGCTCAGTCAGCTCGAGTGAAAATGACTGATTTTTAGACATGAATTAATATTTCAGTGCTCGAAATAAATATTCACTCTTACTCTTACAATATCCATTTGCCTTAAGCTACAAAACATATTGCCTACTCCGGGGTTTCGATTTCCATTACTGGTGTGTTATTGACATTATCCGTTTGATTGAGTTCCAAATCTGGCTTTGATGGAGATTTTCTAAAATCTCTTCTTCTTGCTGTGGCAGCAGTGCTCATGACCTCTGTGCACTTGGAATTTGAAAAGACTGTAAAAAAATTATTTTGTTTAGTTTGTTTGTTTTTTTTTTCTCCCCTTACACAGAACATAAGGTCTACGCTACTAAAGTTCAGAAAAGTCCAAGAAAACTTACATCAGTTGCTTTAAACACCATTTAAACGTTTTTTATTTCTATTGAATCTATTTAATCTATCTATCTATAGATGTATATAGTAGGGCTGTCAATAGATTAAAAAATGTAGTCGCAATTAATATATATCTATCTATATCTATATATATCTATATCTATCTATATATATATATATATATATATATATATATATATATATATATATATATATATATATATATATATTATGGGTATAGGGTTCGATTCCCTGCTTGGCCATGTGTGTGTGGAGTTTGCATGTTCTCTGTGGTTTTTCTCCGGGTTCTCCGGTTTCCTCCCCGGGTCCAAGAACATGCACGGTAGGTTGATTGTCACCTTGCAAAATTGTCCCTATCATTCCTTTATTATACTTCTTATCCTTTTTTACTTCTGTGTGTGCATGTGTGTGTATGTGTGTGTGTGTGTGTGTGTGTGTGTGTGTGTGTTTGTGTGTGTGTGTGTGTGTGTTTTCTATAGATGACCCAATTAAATAAACACACTGTGAGAGAGGCATCCACACAGCCACAGTTCAAGTCAAAGACTTCTTTTGCATCCTTCTTGTTCTGACCTCAAGGCAGCCCATCTCTTGTGCAGGCACAAACAAATCCACACCAAAATATCTTCATTACCTCCTATCAAAACCTGCTGTCTCTTTCTCACCCTCTTCTCTCACCTGCATCTATCCTGTGAATATGGATGCGAGTATAGGGCTTGAGGTAATTTTTAACACCCACCCTATACGTCTGACACGTCAAGCTGCTACAATTAGATAACAGGCATTTTGCTATTATGAAGAGAAAAATAATGTGGAGAAATAAAAACCCTAAACGAGATCAACAGAACATAACAAATATACGTTTTATATTGCATATACCTTCACATAGTATTCAGACCCCTATCATTTTTGCCCCCGGTTTTGTTATGTTGCTGAAATATCACATGTACATAAGTATTAAGACTCTTAGTATTTAGTGGAAGCACCTTTGGCAGAGATTACAGTCTTTTTGAGTGTGACACAACGAGCATTTCACACCTGGATTGGGGGATTTTCTGCCATTCTTCATGGTAAATAGTCTCAAGCTGGGTCTGGTTGGATGGGACCGGCGGCTGACAGCTACTTCCAGATGGTTGGCAGCCATCTTGCCGTTTTTCCCGTGCAAACCCAGCATTTAAGGACACCAATGATAAAATCTCCCTGCCAGATTATCTTTCAGGGATCCCCCTGGGTTTTCCTCTGAGATTTCCCAGCCATTTTCCTCGCCCCTTTTCCCATAATTCCAATTCAGGTCTATGGGCTTTACTCTCTGGGTGTGTGCCTCTGTCCTTCTGCTCTGTTTATGTCTATTTTTACGGACTATTTTTGAACTGGGACTGTTTGGATCTGCACTGTTGGCCTGTGTTTCCCTCTGAACTGTTCACCTGTCACTCCCTGGCTTTTCATTAAAGACTTTTAACTTAAACCATCTGCTTGTATATTGCATTTGGGTCCTTGCAGTCAGCCCCCTGAGAGTGCCACTCTAGGACATTCACAGAGTTGACCCAAAGCCACTACTGTGTTGTCTTGGCTGTGTGTTCAGGGTTGATGTCATGCCAGACATCATGGCTTGGTTTTTGCTCTGATATGCATTGCCAGCTGTGAGGGTTTATATGGAGAGGTGTGTGCCTTTTGAAATCACGTCCAGTCAACAAACCTTTGGACTTTTATCCAATCAAGAAAAATGGGAACGCCCTGAGATAATTTCAAATGCATAGGGTCTGAATAATTTTACACAGGTTCTTATGTGCTATTTGAATCACTCATTATGGGATACTGAGTTTAGAATAATTAGGGAAAAAAATCAATTTGTATGCTTGTGGAATCAAAATAAAAGATGTACTTAGCCTCCACAATGACCTGATCCAAGGTGAAATGATCTGGTGAAAGAGTGAAAGAAAAGCAGCCAACAAGCATTTAACACCTTTGGGAATTACTTAAGACTGTTGGAAAACCATTCCAAGTGACTACCTCGTGAATTGAATGAAAGAATTCCATGAGTTTTCCAAAGTGAAATTACGAAAGCTAAAGCTAGATACTTTCGACAATTAAAAATATCAATAATATCCTGAGCTTTTTTAATTACTTAAACGGAAATGACATAATTCTCTATTCTCATAATTCTCATAATTCTCTATCTTCATAGTTTTTTTTTTCAGTATCAATCATTTTTCAGTGCAAACAAAAGAAGTAAATAAAATCAGAAAAAAGAAGGTGTGTGTCCAATTGTTTTGTTATATAATATAAGAATTCCTGCTGTATAATGTTTATTTTACAGTTGAAGCAATGGGAAAGACAGAGAACGTGGTTTTCGAGACAAAAGGTACGGAGGAAAAGAATGACATGGAAAAAGAAAGAGAGAAGATACCAACAATGATCCAGGAATAATCAATTAAGTCAGTGGTAACAGGAAGCCAGGCTGAGTTTCCAGACACACTCGCTCCTAAAAGCCCTGGGCATCAGTGAACATACAGAAACACAACAGAGCTCTCGTGACACGTCGATAGGACATGCACCACAACTCTGCACGAGACGCTAAACCCCAGGTTATTAATACCGCCCACCTCATAACCGAGAGACCCAAAAGCACTCTTCTATTTCTCACTCCTTCAAGACTCACATGTCTTTTAATGTTCCATATGGCTGACATTTATGATCTTGTGATTTTTCTTTCCTTGAGCTGCTTAATTTCTCAAGAACATAGGTGAAATTTCACATGTACACCCAATTCTAATATAAAACTATTTTAGCTTGTTGTTTATTTTATTCTCAAATCATGAATATGAAGTTATGTACAATGCACATAAAAAGTATTTTAAAAACCCATACTGATATTCAATCACATCAAGAACCAAAGAATAAACAGAACCAACATTTCAGAAGCAGATTTTGAGGAAAGCATCAGTGCTGGTTATTGAACAGCAGCCCAATAGCATGATGCTACCAACAACCATGCTTCACCACTGGTTACTCCATGGTGTTCTTTGGTTGCCTTGTGTTTGTATCAGACTGAGGTATCTTTCAGAATGATGTTTAAAGAAGGCCATACCAATGTTATGATAGAGGCCAGGTGTAAATTGTGTAATTATGCTGCCCAGCATGTCACCCATTTCATATCATAAAGAATAGCACATACATATTTATGACTAATACAACTCATTGCCCAGACTACATGATCACATTTGCTGACTTATTTGCCAACATTATTCTCTCTTAAAAAAAAAATAAAAATAGAAAAAATTGCAAGCATGCTTGACATGCAAATATTTGTCACTAAAACCTCATACCGAAGGACATATATGCAAGTAAACGTTGTTTTACAGAGATCTGACTATTCATGCTTTATATTCAATTTTCAAATTGTGGATCTTTTTTTTTTTTACAGAGTAAGAGTGCCTGCCTGTGTGTTCAGTCGAGTAGCTGTGCAGTAATTCAGTAATTATGTTCAAGTGGAGTCATCATCCCTCTTATAGAAATAGCGAGCGAGAGAGAGAGAGAGAGTTGAAGTTGGACACATTAAAAATCACTGAATGTAACTATTTACATGTCAGATGTTCTCCTTTTTTCATTTGTTTACCCTGCTGAAAGCCATTTACACATGTGGGATATTCATTTGAACACAAACACGACGGTTTCGAAATTTTAAGAAAAATAAAAAAGAACAGCAAGACAATTCTTTTGTCGATCTAATTATGCATAGTTGTAAAATCTACTTTTATACAAATCGCTGGTTTGGAAGAATGCCATGACCCACTTACAGACTCCTGACTTAGAGAAGTGTGTGTGTGTGTGTGTGTGTGTGAGGACTCACATTCATTCATGCTGGTGTAAATGTCTCGTTCTGACAGGTAAGAGATTTACAATCTCCTCTTCCTGTCACGGCAAAGTCTGAAATATCTGACAGCTCTGTGAATTCACAAATTAAGTTCCAAATTATTTCTGAAGACCGGCATCATTGAACAATTTTCTGAAGGAAAAAAAAAGTCATTAAAGCTTTAAATAAGATTTGAATTAAAGGAATGATTTCTAATTAACCACTCGTTAGAATACAATGGAAAATAATGCTTGGTAAAAGATTCATGGGCAGCATAAAACAATGACATGATTGTAATTCAACTGGAAAAAAACTGGTAAATTGCATTCCTGAATCAGAGAAGAAACAGCGTCTTGATGACAGACCATATCCAACAAGACTAAGTACTATCACGCAAATGTGCTGTCAGACCAGAGGTAATAATACATGCCTGCAGTTATTAATTATTTTTCATTAATACACTGTATTATGGTTTAATCTGGAACGCAGATGAGTGGAACTATATGAGGTTTAACCATAAACAGCGGACTGAATGTGCAATTAGATGGAGAGTAATGTCTGAATAGATTAGTTTGTGCATTTGTGGTAGATTCAGATGTGACAGTTGATACATTATACATTAGGCTTCTTTCTCAGTGAAAGTGTAGCAGCAGTGGAACAGTAAACAAAGCACTAAATTCAACATTATTCAAGTTAGACATTTCCATTTGTCTGTCGTTCTCTCATATCCAACAGCAATCATATCCATGGTCCATGAACAAAAACCTATGGTAAAGCATAGGATAACATGCACTTTGGTCGCCTGATCAGTTCAGGCCCACTGCCAGTGGTTGTGACGCAGACTGCAGGCAGATCATTGGTTAAACATTTACCAAGTCTTGTTAGTTTATCCAATCACCCTTCATTAGACACATTTCAGATGGTCCAAGCTTACACTTGTCCAAAAATGAATGGGGAATTAGTTTTAGACTTATAAAATGTAGAATTAAGAAGTCAAGGTGATATACATATAAATATAAAGCAGGGGATTTGTAATCTTTAACATTTTCAAAAGTAGCAGTAATTTAATTTTCTCAGTAACAAATTACTTTTATTTTGTAATTAAATTACAGAACACATTTCACTAGTTACTCCCCAACGCTGTTTATATTCTATGTGACTCTCAGGACGCGTCTTGGTCTCTGTAGTGTTGCACATCCACGTGGCAACATTGGTGCAGATAGAACTTGTTATTGCATATTAAATGTTTTGTTTAATAAATGTATGCTACATCTACTAGCGATTATATACAAGTTAATCAGTTTTTACCCGTGTAAAACGATACGAATGCCTACTTGTATCCAATGCACACTTTTTTTTATTACATGCATTGTACCGTCCCTAACCAATATGGGAGAAACTATTACAATTTCCTTGGTTGCATTTTAAAGTATACATGCTATGTAATTTAATAAATATGCTCAATATGGCTAGAAATAGATCCTTTTGATGCTGACGGAAGACTTTGTAATAAGATACATATTTGTGTGTGTGTGTGTGTGTGTGTGTGTGTGTGTGTGTGTGAACACGGATAAGTAATGACATGTCTGCTATGGCTCACCGCTCAAGCAGAGACACAGATGTATCAGCCTCCATTCTTGCATCACACACACACAACACATACACATGAACACACTGTTATTCATGCACATCTCAACGCATTCTGTACCCACTCTAATTGCTAACGTGACAAATGCGTTCCTTAGCAAAGAGAAATAACAGACGCACAGATCCATGCTGATGTAAATGGCGCGATATGTAAGTGCAACCCAATTAACCACCCCCATAGAGGAGGCCACGTAACTGCATGAATATTTCAGGTGTCAGAACAGAGCGCCATATGGATTTATAAGGGCACGAGCAGTGTGTTTTGTGTGTGTGTGTGTGTGTGTGTGTGTGTGTGTGTGTGTGTGTGTGTGTGTGTGTGTGTGTGTGTGTGTGTGTGCGCTTTAGTGTGTGTGAAAGCACAATGTTTTCTTTAAGGCAAGAGATGAAGCAAGAAGCTTAGCAAGTCTCCCCATAGAAAGATGCAGTACCTCCAGTCTTTGCCTCCTGGCCTGGAACTAATTGGTGCAAGATTAAGTTTCTGAGGGATGTAATAACCTGGGGCACAGCTCTCTCCTGGTGCAAAGGGAGAAACAAAAAGAAAATGCGACTATGCGCTTTACAATGCATCTGTAAAAATCACTGCCGACCATTTATAGTCCGTCTCATTTATCATAAAGCTTCTCAAATAATTACAATTTTGCTAATTTAATGGAAAATGATTTTTGTGCATTTGAATAAAGTGTCAGCACAAATCAAACGAAATCCTTTTTTTTTTCTGGTTTGAAATAATGCATTAATTATGAGTCCTTTCCGTAAAAATGCCTGCCAGCTTGAGCTAATCTGTGTTGGCTAACTTGCATTGTATAATGGAATTTCTTTCTTTTTTTTTTCTAATCCGAATTTCCTATTCATGTTCCCATACAAACGGCAATAAGATTTGACATTTTTTTGGCAAATTAAGAAATGCCTTCTTAACAAAGTGCTGAAATCTTGGATCAGGAACATTAAATCGGCTTTATCAACCCTTGGTGATCAAAATCACGCTCTCCAGCAGAGTAAAATAGATGTTGCTGTAATACTTCCATGAAACATCAATTCACCCTTTCGAAAAGAACTCAGCAGTATGCCTTTTCAAGACCACAAATACCAAGGAAAGTGAGCACATGAGCTGTGTTTAAAAGATCACATTAATATTCATGAGATAACGGAGATCAGGTGCTCAACATATAGTCATATCGCATCAACCACATCTTCAAACTCCTCCACTGTAAGCCACGCCCACACCTGCCCCATCGGGGTAACGTGCGGTCGTGATTCACAGGCACTCATTCTCTCACACTGAGGCACATGTGTGAGCGAGACAGAGAGGGAGACTTGTTTTCTTTCTTTTTTTATATCTCACACACACACACACACACACACACACACACCTTCTGCTGCTTTTCCTAAGCTTAAAGTGACATCATTTGCATGAGTGCAGTCCATTACATTAAGCTGTACATTTCTCTGTAAGTAAAAAAAAAAACCCAAAAAGTTTTGTTTTTTTTTAACACTAAAACATCACAATGGTTCTCTCAACAATCAATGTACCTCTAATAACTGTGGTGAAAAGAAATGCATCTCAGATGAACCGTGAGGCAGACACAGCATGAAGACAACATCAGGTTCCACCTCGGTGAGCTAAGACAACATTGCTGCACCAAAATATGGAACACTATAATTCAGAATCTATAGGAGATATGTCAGGCTTGAACAAGACAAGATATCCTAGTAATATTCCCCCATTGCACAACCAAACGTTTTCATCTTCTGCCAACACAATAAGATGTAGGGGCAGTGGTTAGAGTGCACGGCTAGTGATCAGAAGGTCAGTCCCCGGTTTCGCCAAGGTGTCACCTTTGGGCCGTTGAGAAAGGCCCTAACCCTCTCTGGGTTTGGGTTTGACAAGGGCCTAATTGTAGTGACTAGACGACTGGGTCAGAGCATCTCCAAAACTTCATCTCTTGTGGGGTGTTTTCCAAGGAGAAAACAGTGGTGAAGCAGAGACAGGGTCATGGGTGGACAAAGCTTGGTGCATGTAAGGAGCGACCATGTTGTCTGATTCAACAGATGACTTATTGGAGGAAGAAGTTAAAGCTTGATTGGTGTTTAGAAGGCAAAAAGTTTAAACCAACACAATATTAGTCATAATGTTATGCCTGATCAGTGGTCATATAGTGCTACTTGGTCAGTATATAATGGCAAAAAAAAAACCTTCCACATCCATCCAATCACATCCATGTATTTGCATTTATAGTTTCTCTGTGCAACTACTATGGACCAGGGGAAATATAACATCGAAGATACAAAATGTGGAATTAATATTTGGGTTTCTTGGTGGTTCCATCAGCACTAACATTTACCATTTGTACAATATTTGAGCAGAATTCCCCTGCACTTAGATACCCTCTTTAAACAGAGCACCCGTGTTACACTCTCTCTTCATGTCAGAGTTTAGCTCATCTAATTGCTTCTGCTGTCTAAGCAGTTGCACGAGCGACGTCTCTACTTTTCCATGCACTGTTAAACGAAAATGCCTGAACGTGGTCGCCGAGACGATGTCAAGGATCCATCACTAAACAAATGGCTTCGTGAACTCACTGTGAGCGATGAACGTTACTCCTACTTCTTTATTTTAGTCTTTCCCAGCGTTTAGCGTAAGAAGTTTAACATTTAATTAAATTACGAGGGGCAAAAACAAACTTTAAGCATGTCGTCAATTACCACCTACATGCAAAAATGTATTTTAATCCTACATTTAAAACACAAAGAGAAATGGGGGGGGGTATATATGTATATATGTCTTAATAAACACTTTTCAGGAACAATCAAAAGACTTATTCCACTCCTTTCAAATCAATTGAATGTTATAAGCCCTGTGTAGAATCTAAGGCTGCATAACATATTCGAGGCCTTTGTACTGACACAGCTTGAAGCACTGCAACTATGTTGTTTCCTTACCTAAGAGTAACATCCTGGCAACTTATGGGATTCATAAGGAAAAAAAAAAAGTCATCCATAGCTTTTTCGGTGACATGTGTCCTCATTTAGAATGGATGAGGGAGGCGGAGGTTGCTGCTCTTGCCCTAATTGAACGCGAGTCCAGGTGCTGGATGTGGAGCAGACGTCCTCACACAGCGCTGTACAAATGGAGAGTTAAGCAGGGCCTGGCCGAACTTGAACGTTTTCAGTCGATTTCCGGTGCCTCGTTTGTCAGCAGAAGCATTTGTCAACAGCCGTATTGATTTAGCAATATGGCAGAGATTGGCTGGGAGTTAGAGCACTGTAAATCAGGTTACAAATCAAGATAGTTGCGACACGCTGGAGTGCACGCCACTTCGAGCACTCTCTCTCTCTCTCTCTCTCTCTCTCTCTCACGAGACGAAGGTTAAACGCTAGCGCATAAGAAGGAGTCTGGGAACTGCACGAGCTCATTTCAAAATCATTGGAAAAGTTTATTTTTTTGTTTTTTTTTTATGTATGTAAGTTGCTGCTGATGGGTTTGGGAGGCGAATACGTTGTTCGACATGTTAAAAAGGCAATGTTAAACATGCTTTACCCTAGGGAAATAATTTACAAAGTTGACACAAGTTAAGAAACTTTTATGTGTATGTGTATGTGTGGGAGTGGGGGTGGGGGGGTTTGCTGATGCGTGTATGTGTGTGCGTGTCTACACTGAAGGCGAAAGACCAATTATATCTGGCATGCGGCTGACAGAATTCACCTGAAAGAGAAAAAGCACACCTACTCTCCATCTGAGACGACTTTGAGCAGCGCGATCAGACGCCCGGGCGCTACGCACGCTCGCTCGCTTCACAGGCGCCTCTTTTTAGTACACAGATATCATAAGGCGCACACACATACACACATCAGAGATCACTTAGAGTCGGGTAGCGGCCGTCGGCGTGAGGAAACACATCTCCCATCATCCTGTCTCAGCTTCGCACCGCTGTTGGCTGCGAGACCCCTAAGTGTTTGGCATGTCATGCGCAAAAAGACATACCTCCCACAAAGCCCATACAAGAGCATGTTTCGAGAGAACACAGAAGAGAGGGATTTTCACAAATTAGCCTGTATAAAATAACAACATTCCAGACAAACCCTAGGAGCATGGAGAAACTGGCACAATATTTGTCCCAGATAGTGTTAAAAAAAGATTACTGTCCCACAAAACTGTAAAAAATGTGGCTAATGTTTCGAAAGCCCTATTGGTATGCATAGTAATCTATATTAAGTAGCAAAAACACTGACTAACTTCAAGCATTCGTCAAACACAAACCAGCTTAAACCTAATCACCGAAACTGACAGAACATACGGGCTGGAATTCCGTCCACAAAATATACTGGATCCTTCACATCACTGTCAAACATGCAGTCAGGGATGGACCACTGCATTCCATTCTATCTCAGTGGAAATCCGTTGAATGTATTTTTTTTCCTTTTTCTTTTTTTTCATTCGGAGCTCATTAGTTAATGCAGGTAGACCCCAGTTCTATGTACAGAAGCCTGAATTCACAGGTTAAAACACACTATGAAGAACAAACTGTGAAAGCTGTTATGGATCCAGGGAATTAAAAATCCGAGAGCTTGAAAGAACATATGGTACGAATTTCAAGGTGAGAAAGACACCTTCCTTGTAGCTACAGTGTTTGTCAGGTGAATCTTGAATCCAGCATTTACTGGGTCCAAGCGAAAGTGATGAAAGGAAGAAGCAATATATTTAATGCATGGCAGTAAAATAGAGGAAATACAGCAAATATGCATGGGATATTACACTGAATATGTGCAAAAACTTGGTTTAGGTAAAAAAAATCCAATGCAAGTGAATGTATATGTGTTGCTGTTTACAGTTATATAGTAAAGTAGACTATAGTGAAATGTGCTGAATGAAATTACATTTCCAATTCATCGTGTGCGGCACTGGAGTAAAAGCTTACAAAGCCTCTTGGAGATGGTTTTTGCATCAATGGTCTGGAGATCCTTGAGATTATGGAGCAACACAGGAGCTTTGAGAATGGCTTTATACTGTAATGTCAGCTGTCTACTTATAATGGCTCAGGAGCCCAAGTTGCATTTATTCACCTTTCACTCAACAACAATTATCTATAATGAACAGATATGTGGTGCCATCCATTACATCGCTTTTACAGCATTTGGTAGATACACATATGCAGTGCACATTATCGCAGTCATTCAACTGAGCCACTGTGGGGTTAAGAGTCTTCATCAGGGGCCCAGGATTGCAGCTTGGTGTGGCTAGGATTTGAACTCATGACCCATCTCACAGAGGTTTTCCTTGCCATTCAGGAGAAATTTTTATAACAATTATACGCAATAAACGTATACGTTCTTCAATTACTCTTGTTGAAATCTTTAAACATTGTCTATTGTTAAAAGCTCTATACAAATAAAAATGGAAGTGAATGTGAGCCTTAGGAAGAGTGAATCCAAGTCAAGATTGATAACTAAAACCAACGAAACCTATTTTATTACCAAGCTTACTTCATCTTCATCCATGTTAAAGTCACATTTGAAATTCCCCTGCCACGTCCAATTCAATATAAAGAAATGTGTAGAGTCGGACAGCTGTGTTTACATAAGTATCAGTGATAAACAGGTTTCAACACTGACCCTATTGCAAGTTTAAAATGGTATTTTATTATTTATTATTTGTATTATTATTTTTACAGTCTGATTAGCAGAAGTAATAGGATTGCAGGTGTATATAAAGACAAAGAAACCTAACACAGAAATAAACAGGGCATGGGGAAAGGAGGAGTCAAGGCAGGATTGATGCAAACAGCAATTATTATGACACCCAGCTATTCCAGTGCACAAATCCACGTTATAAAGCTAAATAACGACTGTGCTACCCATCTGCATACTATTGCAAATAGTAATTCAATTCTCTACTTTAATGCTGCAAAACATATTCAACACCGAGCATGAGATCCTATGATCTATTTCAAGACATAGAAAGGTGCTTTGCATGATGACATTCTTGTGTAACACAAAACATATTCCACTCTGGATGCTGCTTCTGTAGAATCGTGTCCTAGCTTTCTCCAGTACACGCATGAGCATGCCAAAGACTTTACTATTCTAGGGTTAAAAATAAAAGCACGGATGAAGCAAGTGCACTTTATTTACTCTTAAGAGTCGTTCCTTTTGTGATTATTTAGGGAAACGTGTTTTCTTTTCTACCCTCAGGGTGCGCATTATGTAAGACAAAAAGACTGTTATAAATCCCACAGCTGTAATGTTTTGAATTAAAAATAAAATACTGTTTTGGACTGCTTTCTGATATTATGTAAGGCGTATTTCATCCTCTTGCACAGCATTCAAATAAAACTTTTGTTTGCTATCACACTATTTTTATTCCTATCCAATATATTGCATGTTGTGCCCAAGTTTCTGGAGGCGGAGGCGGAGGTGGAGGCGGTCGGCGTTGTGCTGCTGTTTATGTGCTGCATTATTTTTCCATTAAAGAAATAAAAGTAGATCCATAAGACACGTGCATTAACACGCTCCTCAAAGCTCAAATAGGGAGGGGAGGTGGTAACCCTGTCGTTAAGGTGTTGGATCACTGGTTCAAACCCCACCACCATCAAGCTGCCATTAGTGGGCCCTTGAGCAAGGCCCTTAATCCACAATTGCTCAGTTATAAGTCGTTCTGGATAAGGGCGTCTGCCAAATGCTGCAAATGTAAATGTAAATACACAAATTTCATGATGTTTTCTGAGAAATAAAACAGTCTCTGCACTAAACACACACACACACACACACACCTTGCTCATCTGCTAAGCACGTGTTCTATCGATCCGAATGGAAGGGTAATAAATTAACACCGAGATCAGCTGTGATGTATTTGCAACTAGCTGTCAAAGCTTGATCTTCTGACCTTAGATACACAAACACACCCTTTATTGAATCCTGGCAGGAACTGGTCCTTCTCCAGCGGTTCCCGAGGGAATGCAGTGATTATCTTTAAGTCGCTCTGTGTCGCTGACTGCTGCCTTTCATCTGCTCTTAACACTCATGTGTCTCCGCATGAAGACAGATGAGCGTGTTAAAACGCACAGTCAGACCACCTCGAGGGGGAAAAGCACCACTCGGGGAACAGCTTAACTTACTTAATGCTTGACCTTGGTCATTAAAAAAAAACGGGCTCGTATCTGAGGAGCTTCCAGCGGGACATACACACCCACACATGCACGCTGTCATAACACACAAGCCGCTCATGCTAATATTTATACAGAAGGGTTTTTGTCTTGTAGAGAATGAATGCTGAGGCTGATGTGTACGTTTGTCCCTTCACATGCAGGTATACACACACACACACACACAAGCTTTTTTTGCGTGTGTTTCTGGGGTTCGAAGATGCTGATTTGTTTCCATCCATCTCGCTCAAATCCAGCTTACAGGCTGCCCTGGGCTGTTTACTGTCACTGGACGGCACGCCGGATGACGGAAGGCCTTACAAAAATACTACCGACAGACAAAATGATCATTTCGCCAAATATGCAAATATACAGCACATCTCTCTTAAAGGTTAAATAAATATGATGTTGAATGTAACAAATTGACTTTTGATAATAAATTCAGAAAACATACAAATAGTTTGGGATTTTGCCTCAAAATGTATGATGCTTTTGGGCATAGAGGTATAATGCTATAAAATATGAGCAATACATCCAAGCCTTTGAACAGTCTAGTCTTTTATCACAGATTGTATTTTAAATGTAAATTTGTTGCTGTACTTGATTTAAAATAAACCAGACGGGCAAAACATTATAATCATCTGCATAATATTGTTTTGGTGCCCTTTTTAATGCTACATATGGATCAGAACAACACGGCCAACCTTGACTTGTGGCCCTAAAGCCCATGTTTGCTCCTTGGACCACTTTAGATAGATACTGACCACTTTACAGGCCATACTGTTGTAATGACATAATTTTATGCCTGGTCAGCGTATTTACTTTTTTCTCCATTATTCATTCATTCATTCATTCATCTTCTACCGCTATATCCGATCTTCCCTCGGGTCACGGGGAGCCTGTGCCTATCTCAGGCGTCTATGGGCATTAAGGCAGGATACACCCTGGATGGAATGCCAACCCATCGCAAGGGCACACACAAGCACACATTCACACACACATCCATACACTAGGGACAATTTTCCAAGGTGCCAATCAACCTACCGTGCATGTTTTTGGACTAGAAGGAAACCAGAGAACCCTGGAGAAAAACCCCCTGAGGCACGGGGAGAACATGCAAACTCCACACACACATGGCCGAGACGGGAATCGAACCCGGACCCTGGCGGTGTGAGGCGAACGTGCTAACCACTAAGCCACCGTGCCCCTCGTTTTCTCCATTATATTTTATTTAAACGTGACTGTTGACTGTGGAGGGGGGCACGGTGGCTTAGTGGTTTGCACGTTCACCTGACACCTCCAGGGTCGGGGGTCGATTCCCAAACTACTAGAATTGATAACATCATCGGTTTGGATTCGCAGTGATGTGATGTGATGTGATTTAAACACTGTTTCCTTTAAGCAAAAACGGTTCAATAAATACCGGGGCACAATGTGGAAGAAGCCTTTCTTATTTTAAATGATCTCGTGACTTCATGGGTAATAAACACATTTCGAGCATAATTTAAGAAAGAGTCTATAATATCGATTGCCACAAGACACATCGAGCCCAATATCTGCTTGATTAATTACCCAGTAAAGTGTTTTAGTATCATATAATCATTCATACCACAATTAATATTGGCGTACTAATTATAAAATGATGAATCTGCATTCATGGAGTTACTGTCAAATCTCATGTTGGTGATTATATGTTTAAAAAGTCCTGTATATTACAATAACAATTTTGCAATGTGTGTAAATAAGTGTACTAGTGCATCAAGAAGCAAGTTGCTGGTACTTAAAATGTACTACATATAAATGTTGGCGATATGTGTGTTGTTAGATCGACAATTTAAATTCTTCTTATTTAGACCAAAATCATTACTTTTTACATCATTACATTTCTTTTTTTTTTTTTTTTTATTTGCTCGAGAACGTAATATTCTGAAAATTGAACTTCTAAATAGGAAAGATGGACGGGCCAGCGCAAAGTATGCACTGAAAAACATGACATATTGTGAGGAGGGGAAAGTTCTTGTATTGCATACTATCGCATCATGCAGTGCTTATTTTATCCTCGTGTAGACAATGCTACTGTACATCCAAATAACTGCTGAAACGTCGTAGTAGTCAACAGCAAAGAAATCAATACCAACTCTTCGATCAAATAACTATTAAAGAAATGTATGTCAATTTTCTTATATTATAAAAATATTTCTATATATTATATAAATATGTGTTAATTTGTGATAATCCGATATGGGAGTGTTTTATTTAAGGATCCATCACATGTGATTCAGGTGGTAAGAGACAAAATTAATTTTATAATTGTTTTCATATAAATAAAATTGCAGCCTTGTCTTTTATCAAAACTTATAAAAGAAAACAAATCTGCACAATGGGGTAAATAGCCTTTCTGTGCAAGTGCAATCATTATCGCTTCATGAGGGTTTCAAAATGGCTTTTAACACACTAACAGTAAAATAAGAATAAAGAAAAAAGCTGAGTACTAATGCTACTGTAAATTCGAAAGCAAAATGACCATGTCTAAATACAACAATGAATTCTTCAACATGTACAGGTAAACAAAACTGTCAAATACCTGCTGCTCCATTGTTCAAAACATTGGTTTTCACCTGAAAGTGTAATGAGAGCTCTTCAGCTCTCTATGGGCCTCTGGATGGAGTTGCTTGGTCAGTGTTTTTTTTTTTTTACAATAGTAGTCCTGATCCATCCTTTAGTCCTGGTCAGGTATAAATTGAAGGGTTAAACAGGGCAGGATGTCAGTTCATCAGCTGCAAACAGCTTGAACGAATCAAAGCAGCCATCATGACTATGGGAAAGGTAAGCATTAAGGATTAAAAAATGTGTTTTTATATACGGTGTTTGCTTGGACAAATTGTCTTTAAATACCCTTTGATTTTCATCCCGTAAACAGGTTATCTTCTATGAGGACAGGAACTTCATGGGGCGCTCCTACGAGTGCTCCGGTGATTTTTCCGATATGTTCTCTTACATGAGCCGCTGCCACTCCTGCAGGGTGCACAGCGGCTGCTGGATGGTCTACGACCGCACCAACTACATGGGAAACCAGTATTTCATGAGGAGGGGGGATTACGCTGACTACATGAACATGTGGGGCTGGGGCAACAACTGCATCAGGTCCGGCCGCATGATCCCCATGGTATGTTATAGGATATAAAGTCCTTTTAGGAATACAGATATCCGAGTTGATGTTTACACCCTAAAATAACACAATGTTGTTTTCTTACCCAACAGTACAGAGGAAACTACAGAATGAGGCTCTACGAGAGGGACAACTTCATGGGTCCGATGATGGAGTCGATGGATGACTGTGATTCCTTCATGGATCGCTACCACTGGTCTGGCGGCTGCATGTCCTGCAATGTGATGGACGGCCACTGGCTCATGTATGAGAGACCTCACTACGGAGGCAGGATGTGGTACTTCAGGCCTGGAGAGTACAGGAACTTCAATGACTATGGTGGCATGAGGTTCATGAGCATGAGGCGTATCATGGACTCCTGGTATTAAATGAGAAAAATGACAATAAAAGAATATAAATATACAAAAATAGAATGTGTGTGTTTTCTCCAGCAGTTGTACGTTCTAAAAATCATCACACAGAATCTCCATGAAGCTGATTTGAATAACTAATATTAAAAAACACTTCATGTGAGCGCACTGAATCACACTATGTCCTCCAATGACCTCACAATGTTTGATTGATTACCATGGATGAGGGATTTACTGTGGTGATTATTTTTCACCAATAGATGTAAAGGAAGTCACATTTTACTGTAATTAATTCATGATTTATAAAGTTATTAAAAACACATCAAATTTCAGGTTCTAAGATAAAACAACATCAACCACACGATGACCTTTTAACTATTTCCCTTCAAACACCAAACTGATTGTAATGTATAACCAACATTGCTGAATTCTGTCTCCAATTAAATTTTGAATGAATTCATTAGAGACACTTCATTCAGAAAGATGGAGCGGACACTGTATACATTTTTACTTCAAGTTTTACTTTTCAAGCACTTTTACCAGAAACAGAGTGTTTCAAACCAACTAGGCCAGATCTGACTCACATACATGCAAAAAAACACACAAAAACTTAATTTGAATATAAAATAATATTGGCATCAGTTTTTTTCACCATTCATCACAGTTTTGGATGTCAATATTTGTAACAAAACTGACTTTGATGCATTGTTAGTTTTGTTGTAGTATTAGATTAGTTTTTTTTATTCCACATTTGTTGTTTTCTCCATTGACTGTAATTATAACGACGTTATTTTATTTAGCCGCCATGACATTCTATAGGCATGCATTTTGGGAAAGTTAGTAGTGCGCCCCCTAATGGGAAGGGGTTAAATGTGTTTACATGCGCGATGTGTGTGTTTTCAGACTCTCCGGCAGTAATTACAGCATATCACGTGATGCAATTAGCATATTTGCAGTTGAAAAGACTTACCATATATGTGTGTGTGTGTGTGTGTGTGTGTGTGTGTGTGTGTGTGTGTGTTGTGTGTCCAGTCTTTCTAGAGGGATTTAGCAAAATTGTTAAGTAGGACGCTTTTCCTAGAGCTGGGAGCTGGACAATTCTCTGGTCTTTGATTTGCTGCAAATCACACTGTAAAGGCCGACAACACCATTCACGCGCCAGCAAATACACACACACATGGACACACATGCACAAACATACACATCCATGCACACACATACCCAATAGAGCAAGCAATACAATTTGAAGAACAAAAAATGAATCTGATGCTGCAAAAAACGAACATATGCATCAGTTTTGTTAGTAATAGTGATCCATCTCACAGTGATATATGTTCAAAAACAAACTCGGATTATACATTTTTTTATTCTAAAATTGGTCATTTTATGCGTGTTTTCCCTGCATGTATGTGACATCACTAATTCAATTAGCAATTACATTTTTTTTTAATCATTGATATTTTTTAATGATCAGAAGTGATGGATAGGTTTAAGAAAAAATAAATCAATAAAAATCAGAGAAAATATTAATCTGATATATTTTCACAGCAGTTTATTGTGTGTGTCCTTGAAAGTACTCTAACGATACATCAGCCACTGTTTCCTAACAATGGACGAGGGTTAAATAACTAAAAAGGTCAGTTAACAGTAGAATTAATAATAAATAAATTAAGATGCTAGTTTTCAATATGAAGTAAATAAAGTGATGCTTAGTTTATTTTGTTCATTTTATCTTATTATCCAACTGAACATTTGAGCGTAAAGGGCCTTGCTCAAGGGCCACCTAGGACAACTTATGATGCTGCAATTTACACTAATCATCTCCTGATCAAAAATATCCAACATCACCACCGAGCTTCCACTTCCTGCCTCTTCCCATTTACAGTCTTAAATACAGCCACTAAATTCATGTCTATATTCAACCAGACAAAGCATTTCATTATTTGTTTGTTTGTTTATGTTTGTGAGTTTGTTTATCTACCTCTTCATCCATCCACCCAATTCTTTACAAATTATCAACTTGGTACAAAAATATAATCATCATACACCTTTTTCCTCTTTTAGCTGTCATTTTTGTACTCAAAATCATTGAATATGGGCCTGATGTGCTTCCACGACCCACCGTGCATTCTGACCCCAGTTTCCAAACTGGAATATGCAAAGGAAAGAATTTCACTGTGCTGTAATGTACATGTGACAAATAAACATTTATTCTATTTCTATTCTTGTTTTAGTAAATAATTTATATTATTTTGTGTAATTGTTTAATTTTAACTAAATTTACAGAGTCAGACTTACCACATACTCGGCCTCATACACAGTTGTGTTCAGATACAGCAATGTGAAAATAAAAAATATGTGAGAAAAAAATATTTAAAAGAAATACAATATTTGAGGTCCAGAACAGTTTTCTGCCAGTTTCAGACAAGATATAAAGATACATTTTTGAGAAAGAGAAGGTTTATGATATATAAAAATGGTTGTGGTAGGTCTGTAGCATGCACTGACCAAAATAACACGGTACAGCAGATGTATTGTCTTTTCTGTAGAAACCTTTCAAAAGTCTTCTGTGTCATACAAAAAAGTAACAAAAACTCTTTTCAGGCCTCTGTGTTCAACTGCATATTCATGAGTTTTCCCAGTAGGTGTGGAATATTCTTTAGTCCTGTCCAGGTATAAATACAACAGTTAAACCAGGCAGGATGTCAGTTTACCCAGTGGATCAGTCTGGACAAGCCAAACCAGTAATCATGACTATGGGCAGGGTAAGACTATCACCAAGACGTCTTTCGTGTCATTGAACTTGTGAGAAGTCAACTAATTCTGATCTTCATCCCCCAAACAGGTTACCTTCTATGAGGACAGGAACTTCATGGGGCGCTCCTACGAGTGCTCCGGTGATTTTCCCGATATGTTCTCGTACATGAGCCGCTGCCACTCCTGCAGGGTGCATAGCGGCTGCTGGATGGTCTACGACCGCACCAACTACATGGGAAACCAGTATTTCATGAGGAGGGGGGATTACGCTGACTACATGAACATGTGGGGCTGGGGCAACAACTACATCAGGTCCGGCCGCATGATCCCCATGGTATGTTACTGGATCTGAAATATATATTTATAAGTGTATATGCATGTCTGAAGGACAGAAAAATTATACATCAATTATGTTTTTCTTCCATAACAGTACAGAGGAAACTACAGAATGAGGCTCTATGAGAGGGACAACTTCATGGGTCCTATGATGGAGTCGATGGATGACTGTGATTCCTTCATGGATCGCTACCACTGGTCCGGCGGCTGCATGTCCTGCAATGTGATGGACGGCCACTGGCTCATGTATGAGTATCCTCACTACAGAGGCAGGATGTGGTACTTCAGGCCTGGAGAGTACAGGAACTTCAATGACTATGGTGGCATGAGGTTCATGAGCATGAGGCGTATCATGGACTCCTGGTATTAAATGAGAAAAATGACAATAAAAGAATATAAATATACAAAAATAGAATGTGTGTGTTTTCTCCAGCAGTTGTACGTTCTAAAAATCATCACACAGAATCTCCATGAAGCTGATTTGAATAACTAATATTAAAAAACACTTCATGTGAGCGCACTGAATCACACTATGTCCTCCAATGACCTCACAATGTTTGATTGATTATCATGGATGAGGGATTTACTGTGGTGATTATTTTTCACCAATAGATGTAAAGCAAGTCACATTTTACTGTAATTAATTCATGATTTATAAAGTTGTTAAAAACACATCAAATTTCAGGTTCTAAGATAAAACAACATCAACCACACGCTGACCTTTTAACTATTTCCCTTCAAACACCAAACTGATTGTAGAGGACATTTTATTGAATCAAGCACATTTTGACATTTCATTACTGCATTAAAATCAATGGTAAATAAAAATCACAGTTTTGTAATGTATAACCAGCATTGCTGAATTCTGTCTCCATTAATATACTGTGAATGAATTCATCTTGAGACACTCCATTCAGAAAGATGGAGCGGACACTGTATACATTTTTACTCCTTTTAACAGACACAGTGTGTTTCAGACAACTAGACCAGATCTGACTCACATTAGTTTTTACAGACAATATCAAGCAGATGTGCCAAAAGCAAAGAACTGTGAAGCTCATTGGTTTAAGTGAATATACCAGCTTCATATTAAACCAGCCAGTTTGTTGATGTTCAGAAATTCCTGTCTCATCCAAAGAACCAGTCAAAGAAATATATTTCTCAATATTATATCTCTAGCTTTCTTTTTACACATTGTGATAGATGATTTAAAACAACTGAAAAGCTTATTTAACAGTATAATTTACAGTATATAAATGAAGATGCTAGTTTTCGGTAAGCTCCACTAAATATAGAGGTGCTAAGTAATTTTTTTATATATATATATATATTTATGATATTTGACAGACACAGCAGTGCTATTTACATTGATCTTATTATACAACTGAACATTTGACATTTACATTTACAGCAGTTAGCAGATGCCCTTAGCCAGAGTGACGTACAAAAAAGTGCTTTGAGCCTCTATCTAAGAATAAATTAACACTGGTATGATCGATTACAAACTTAAGACACAAACAAGCTTAAACTCAAGTTGAGGGTTTGTTTGTTTTTTTGGATGCCAAGACAGTGAAAAAAATGGAGAAGTGCTAGTCCAAGTGTTTTTGGAAGAGATAGGTCTACACACGTCTCTTGAGAATAGCCAGTGACTCTGCTGTTCGGATGTCCAGGGGAAGTTCATTCCACCACCTTGATGACTTAACTAACCTTACCCTGAGAGAAGGTGGAACCATTGGAAACAGTTCTATAGTGTCTCATGCAGTGCGGTGTGGTACAGGGGTCAAATCCATGTGAGGAGATGACTTCACCAAGAGAGTGAGTATAGAGTGAGAAGAGAAGAGGACCAAGTACTGAGCCTTGTGAGACACCAGTAGCAAGCCTGTGTGGGACAAATGGAGATCCCTTCCATGTTACCTGGTGTACGAGAGACCTTCCAATTAGGAAGAAAACCACCTCCGTGCAGCTCCAGAGATGCCAAGACTCCTGAGGGTGCTGCTGAAAGGTATTTGAGGATGAGGACAGAGGACAGTTTGGCTGGTCTAGCAGCATATAGTTTCTCAGTGACTGTCATAAGTGCCGTCTCTGTAGAATGTGCTGCTTTGAAGCCAGACTGGTTGGGATTTAGGAGGTTGTTCTGTGAGAGACAGACCGGTGGTTAAAGACAGTGCATTCTAGAATATTTGAGAGAAAAGAGAGAAGCAATACCCGCCTGTAGTTCTTGATCTCTGATGGGTCCAGTGCCGGTTTATTCAAAATGGGAATGTCTCTCCTTTACCTGAAGGAAGATTGCATGTGGCCAGATGATAAGGACCCACTGATGATAGTGGAGATGAATGACAGGAGATGGTCTGGAGCACGGTTGAAGGCATTGGATCCAAAGGGCAGGTGGTGGGATTGCAAGAGTGGATGCCTTGTAACATCTCATCTTTGACAATGGTTGAGAATTTGGCCAAAGAAGTATGGGATTCCTGGATGTCAGATGTGAACATAGTCTGGGAGGGAATGAATGTCAGGCAGCTTTCCTCAATCTTTCTTTCATAGAAGGAGGCGAAGTCTTCTGCCATCAGGGAGGATGAAGCAGGTGGGGTAGAGGGGTTGATCAGTGAAGAAAAGATGTTATGAAGCTTACGAGGATCATAGGCATAAGGCCTCAAGCTTTAACTTGTCAAAGGCTATCTTGGCAGAAGTTGCGTCAGAGGAGAATTTCTTCAGGAATGCATGGTAAGAGGTCAGATCTGCATCAAATTTTGATTCTCGTCTACTGCTACGCAACACTCCTGACAGCCAGAGGGTGGGATAAGGGGTCTTCTTGGGTTTAGCAGTCAGGGGACATAGCAGGTCCATAGATGAGGAAATAGAGGAGTCCAATGATAGAGAGGAAAAGGTCAGGATGAGATGAAAGAGTACAGAAGGCTAAAGAGGATGGCGGGATGGAGTGATAGCTCTGAAGGGTAAACAGGAGGTGTTGAGAAGTGTTTCTAGGTTTGGCCGGAATAGTGATTGCAAAGGAAACCAAGTTGTGATCAGAAGTGTGGAGAGTGAAAACTCAGGTCACAAGACACTTCCTCCTTTTTTTTTGGGAGGGGGGGGAGGGGGGTAGGAAAGGGAACCGAAACAGCATGGAATTCAAAAGAAAAGATAGTTCGATGGAACAGGAGGAGAGGTGTGAAACACCATGAGATAATAGTAAACTCATTCCACCACCTCTG
Source organism: Kryptopterus vitreolus (assembly GCA_030449085.1). Taxonomy (NCBI): domain Eukaryota; kingdom Metazoa; phylum Chordata; class Actinopteri; order Siluriformes; family Siluridae; genus Kryptopterus; species Kryptopterus vitreolus. The sequence goes on along the minus strand of JACRUU010000028.1, from coordinate 7,935,849 downwards.
CCTATTACTCTGGCAGTAGCAGAGGGTTCTGAGGGGATATCCAGGTCTCAGCAAGTGCAGGAAATGTAAAGGGGAGTAATGGGATGTAACGGGCCTTGCTCAGGGGCCAAGTAGGGCATGTTGCGGTGCTGCATTTTGCACTAATCATCTTCTCCTACAAAAAATATCCATTGATCCGCCACTTCCTACCTCTTCCCATTTACAGTGTTGAATACAGTGTCTAAATCCATGGTTGTATTAAACCTGACACAGCATGTATTTATTTATTTGTTTGTAAGCTTGTTTATCCGTCCCTCTATCTACCCCTCCATCCATCCATCTGCCATCCACCTATTTATTTTACAAATTATCGACTGGTACAAAAATTTATTTATTACTTATCTTTTTCCTCTTTTAGATGTCATTTGTATTAAAAATGTTTTTCCACTTTTTAACAAACACATTTATGTTCAGATAATTTATGTAGATGTCAGTAATTCAGACGTGATCTCTTCAATGAGCATTATAGCATTTCTTCTGTTGTTTTAGTGGACTATTTAAATTTAAATGTCTTGTGTAATTGTTTCATTTAAACTAAACTTACAGACATACTCGGCTTCATGCTCAGATACAGTAATGTGAAAATGAAAAATATATCAGAAAAAAAAATATTAAAAAGAAATATTAAATATTAAATATTTTTAAATATTAAAAGAAAGTATTTGAGGGTGACCAGAACGGTTTTGGTAATGGTTGTGGTAGGTCTGTAGCCATGCAGTGACCAAAATAACACGGTACAGCAGATGTATTGTCTTTTCTGTAGAAACCTTTCAAAAGTCTTCTGTGTCATACGAAAAAGTAACAAAAACTCTTTTTAGGCCTCTGTGTTCAACTGCATATTCATGAGTTTTCCCAGTAGGTGTGGAATATTCTTTAGTCCTGTCCAGGTATAAATACAACAGTTAAACCAGGCAGGATGTCAGTTTACCCAGTGGATCAGTCTGGACAAGCCAAACCAGTAATCATGACTATGGGCAGGGTAAGACTATCCCAAGACGTCTTTCGTGTCATTGAACTTGTGAGAAGTCAACTAATTCTGATCTTCATCCCCCAAACAGGTTACTTTCTATGAGGACAGGAACTTCATGGGGCGCTCCTACGAGTGCTCTGGTGATTTTTCCGATATGTTCTCTTACATGAGCCGCTGCCACTCCTGCAGGGTGCATAGCGGCTGCTGGATGGTCTACGACCGCACCAACTACATGGGAAACCAGTATTTCATGAGGAGGGGGGATTACGCTGACTACATGAACATGTGGGGCTGGGGCAACAACTACATCAGGTCCGGCCGCATGATCCCCATGGTATGTTATAGGATATAAAGTCCTTTTAGGAATACAGATATCCGAGTTGATGTTTACACCCTAAAATAACACAATGTTGTTTTCTTACCCAACAGTACAGAGGAAACTACAGAATGAGGCTCTATGAGAGGGACAACTTCATGGGTCCGATGATGGAGTCGATGGATGACTGTGATTCCTTCATGGATCGCTACCACTGGTCCGGCGGCTGCATGTCCTGCAATGTGATGGACGGCCACTGGCTCATGTATGAGTATCCTCACTACAGAGGCAGGATGTGGTACTTCAGGCCTGGAGAGTACAGGAACTTCAATGACTACGGTGGCATGAGGTTCATGAGCATGAGGCGTATCATGGACTCCTGGTATTAAATGCAAATTGAACCAAAAAGTCAATAAAGAATATTTTTTAAATCACAATACAGAACGAACATTTATATGTTTCCTCTATAATCTCAGCACGTCTCCAGAGGGATGTTTTTAATATATCATTTTAGATGATCCATGTGGCCGTACTGAACTCTAACCACACCAACATGGGTGCACTATCATGGAACAGGGTACAGCATTTGTGGTGTCAGTTCACATGCACCAGGCACTATTTTAAAAAAGTAACCTTTACTAATGGCTTCACAATAAAAAAAAATCTATATATTATTTACATTTTTTTTTACACTATATTTTTACATCCTACTTCTCAACTTCATCATTTGCTTTTCTGAGAGAAAAAACACAGTATGACCTTTCCACTCTTTACCTTCGAAACACTTAATTGGTTGCAAAGCACAGTTTATTGAATTAAGCACATTTTGACATTTCATAAACACAATAAAATCAATGGGACAAAAAAAGTGAAATAGGAAGTGTTGTATTCGATAACTACACTTTTCTCCTGCCACTATACTGAAATGTAATCTCCCTTGATTTTTTTTTTTGTGCAAATAGACACTGCTTGTCTTCTATAATCCATTGATTATTCAATGATCATATATATCATATATATATATGATATATATAGTGATTTTTTTTCCTTTTTCCATACAAGTCTTGTGTTTTGACAATATTTGGCTAATTAACTGATATTCATTATATAGCCACATTTCTTAGACTAATATATATGAGGATATCTCATCTGCCACAGCTCATATGACAAAAAATGCAAAAAAAAAAAAAACCTACTGGATTAATGGCATGTATCTGCTTTCCTAAACATTCCTGTTCAGTGGCATATTTGTGAGACATAGCATGTGGCAGACACTTACTGCAATTAGTACTTACTATTAGTGAAATGCTTCCGAATATGAAAAGATCGTCCAATATGATTTCTAAATTATAATCTAAATTATAGATGTGGGGCACGGTGGCTTAGTGGTTAGCACGTTTCGCCTCACACCACCAGGGTCCGGGTTCGATTCCCGTCTCGGCCATGTGTGTGTGGAGTTTGCATGTTCTCCCCGTGCCTCAGGGGGTTTTCTCTCCAGGTTCTCCGGTTTCCTCCCGGTCCATAAACATGCACGGTAGGTTGATTGGCACGTTGGAAAATTGTCCCTAGTGTGTGTGAATGTGTGTGTGATGTGTGTGTGTGTGTGTCCTGCGATGGGTTGGCATTCCATCCAGGGTGTATCCTGCCTTAATGCTCCATAGACGACCTGAGATAGGCACAGGATCCTTGTGACCTGAGGGAAGATAGCGGTAGAAGATGAATGAATGAATGAATTATAGATGTGAATAGCACAAACAATTCTATATCATAGGTGTAAAGAGTATCTGAAAACAATATGTGTGTCAAATTGATACCTTACTGCAAAATGACTCAATTACAAGTAAAAAGTCATTCATTCCAAAATATCTGAAGTGAAAATCTCTCCGTATTTGATTTGAAAAAAAACGTGAGTATTTTACTCATATTGAAAACAGGGTCAAAGATAACACAAATGCTAGTGAAATGCCAGTTAGGTTTTATTTCTTAAAATAAAAATCAGATTGTACACCATATTAAACACAAAAAGCCTCTTCAGCATGTCGGCATGAAACATCGATCAGAAAAGTTGGTCAAAATAAAACAAAAAAAACAATATAGTAATTCAACGATTCAGAAACGTATCTTCAGCATCATGTCAGAAAGTAAATTAAGCATTAATATGTAACAGACGAATAAAATAAAAACAAACATTTTTTAGATAATGTAAAACCAAATATTCCAAGTTGACTGAATGATTAAAAAATGGAATTCAAATATATATATATATATATATATATAATATAATATATATATACTATATATATATATATATATATATATATATATATATATATATATATGGTGGAACGGTGGACTTAGTGGTTAGCACATTCTCCTCACACCACCAGGGTCCGGGGTTCGATTCCCGTCTCGGCCATGTGTGTGTGGAGTTTGCATGTTCTCCCCATGCCTCAGGGGGTTTTTCCTCTGGGTTCTCCGGTTTCCCCCCCCCCCCCCCAGTACAAAAACATGCACGGTAGGTTGATTGGCACCTTGGAAAATTGTCCCTTGTGTGTGTATGTATATATATATATATATATATATATATATATATATATATATATATATATATATATATATATATATAGATATACATAAAGAGTACATATTTTAAATCTTAAATAATTAGGGTAAAATTTTAAATCTTAAATAATTAGGAAAACTAGAAAGGAGCCAAAAAATTCCTTAACTACAGTAACAAAGTACTTTAACGCAGATACTTTACACCACTTATATAATAATATATGTTACATAATAATGTAATCTCATTATATGATCAAACGTCACGGCTCCTTGGTGTGTCAAATACATAAAATTATGTATCTTAGGACATTATATCAGACATTATATCTGGCCAGAAATAGCATTACATGATTTGCCCATGGGTGCCAAAAACACTGTAATATGTGTTGATACCTTGTGGGTATCCATTGACCAGGGAATGAAGTTATGCTCAAATTGGACAAAGCAGTATAGAAGTTCTATCATCAGATTTCTTTGTTCATTTTGAAAGATTTCTATTTAACTGCTACAAAGATCAATTTAGACACGCTGAAACATCTACTTGCGCTTCTCAGAGCAATTGCTGCATAATACCCTAAATCCTCATTTGTATTATTGAATGGATTTAACAACTTAACAACTCAGGGAATAACATTCTGCTTGTACTGAAGAAGTATTTTATTTATTCATTTATTTTATTTCTTAACCAGCTTTACAAATAAACACATTCAGAAAAGACACAAAAGGAGAAAGAAAACATCTATAGATTGTAATGTCCAAAGTAGCTGACTGCTGAAATGTTCTGTATACACTATGTGACTTGCCAACGATGGCCGTTTAAAGGTTAGCTGAAACCCTGTGACAGCGAAAGGTAGCAAAAGCTCTTCATGTTTGGTCATCGGTTGTTTTGTTTACAGGCAAGAATAAATACAGAGGTGAAAGCAAACAGCTGGACAGTTCCCTTGTTGGAAGCAACTCGGACAAGTCACAGCGCTCAAAGTAACATGGGCAGGGTGAGTACTGCAAAAGCAACAATGTGCCATATTTTGAATTCCCCTTCGTTTAAAGTTCATTTTGATCCCCATCACCCGAACAGGTTACCTTCTATGAGGATAGGAACTTCATGGGGCGCTCCTACGAGTGCTCCAGTGATTGTTCCGACATTCACTCGTACATGAGCCGCTGCCACTCCTGCAGGGTGCATAGCGGCTGCTGGATGGTCTACGATCGCACCAACTACATGGGAAACCAGTATTTCATGAGGAGGGGCGAGTACGGTGACTACATGAACATGTGGGGCTGGGGCAACAACTGCATCAGGTCCTGCCACATGATCCCCATGGTATGTTCTAGGAACCGCACTTAAATTCAATCTAAATTTAGTACATGTACGGTGTATTTCCTCATTCTTATGTTCTTATATTTCCATAACAGTACAGAGGAAACTACAGAATGAGGCTCTATGAGAGGGACAACTTCATGGGTCCGATGATGGAGTCGATGGATGACTGTGATTCCTTCATGGATCGCTACCACTGGTCCGGCGGCTGCATGTCCTGCCATGTGATGGACGGCCACTGGCTCATGTATGAGAGACCTCACTACGGAGGCAGGATGTGGTACTTCAGGCCTGGAGAGTACAGGAACTTCAGGGACTACGGTGGCATGAGGTTCATGAGCATGAGGCGTATCATGGACTCCTGGTATTAAAAATATGTTGCAACAATTGCACTATTCAAATAAAATGTTGAATAAGCGCTAAGTGTCATGATTTCTTTCAAATTATGTAAATTTAAAAGTTTTCATATAAGTTGCTGCTTCTTTAGAAGTGCGTAAAGGAATTTGCTTCATGACCCATTCAAAATATAATGTGAAAAAAATAGAGGTATATTTACAACATGATTCAAATGAGAAAATATACAAAGTTTTAGATGAAGGTAGGTGTGGATCTGTTTTTGGGTCTGTTTGAGATGCCAAGGTTAATATTCCAAATAATTGCCCAGTAGTTTTCCCAGCCTAGTGTAACCCACAAAAGAAGATCAACAGCAGCAACATAGCCATATATTGATGAATTATTCTATATATCTAGTAAATTAGGTAATTAATATATCTAGTAATATGGGTGGCAAATGTACCATGTTGTATGCCATTAATGTTACTGGAATCAAATGGATACAAAAGAATACATCCGCAATTGGCAACAATTAAATAGTCACGGCATATACTTTTTAATTACAAAGCGCAGATCATTTTTGAAAGTGTGACTGCAGTTACTAGTTTAAATGTATTCATTTAAATTGATGAAATGAATAAATGTATAAATGCCTCATTACTTTTTGCTTCTCAGAAACAATTATTTCCTTCCTTTTAAATAAATCAGGCAGTAATGATTAAAAATGCACTTGAACACTACATGCACGTGTGCAGTCTTCAGCCTCTATATGTATCTACACTTCCTTATTTATCCTAATTTGCTGCTATTCGCTCACATTTTATGTCGCCAAACATTGAATTATGTCACATTGAATTATATATATATATATATATATATATATATATATATATATATATATATATATTATATATATATATGATCAATAATGAAGATTAATACTGAATATAGGGGGGCAGGGTGGTTTAGTGGTTAGCACATTTGCCTCACACCTCCAGGGTCCGGGTTTGATTCCTATCTCGCCCATGGGTGTGGAGTTTGCATGTTCCCCCGTGCCTCAGGGGGGGTTTTCTCTGGGTTCTCCGATTTCCCCCCGGTCCAAAAACATGCACGGTATGTTGATTGGCACCTTGGAAAATTGTCCCTAGTTTATGAATGTGTGTGTGCATGTGTGTGTGTTTGCGTATGTGTGTGTGTGTGTATGTGTGTGCCCTGCGATGGGTTGGCATTCCATCCAGTGTGTATCCTGCCTTAATGCATATAGACGCCTGAGATAGGCACAGACTCCCCGTGACCCGAGGGAAGATCTGACATAGCGGTAGAAGAGGAATGAATGAATACTGAATATAAGTACAACATTCAAGATGTCTACCTGTCCCAGCCATTTCTACTCTGAATCCCAACTGCATTAACAAATCATTCTTAACACACATATATATATATATAAAATAATTCAGTTTCATATTTTTGAGCAAAGCAACATTTATCCTCCCATTTTTGTAAAGCAACACAGCCAGACAGAATGCAATAGAACTATTCAAAAGACATCTCCACATATACCATATATGATGTATTACAGTGCATTATTCACAGTGGCTGGGGTAAACTCACACAAGCAATGTAACACACTTCATATATATGGTATACCTGTAAGCAGCCCTTTAGGTGCTATACTTTGTTTGCAAGCACTGGATATCTGTTTATCAGTAAGCAGAAACAACCGTCAATTCAGAGCTAGAGCTACTACCCATCTTAAACTTCAGTGTAGAATATGTTGTTTAATATGATGTGGGATTACACACCAGGATCAATAATGTATGCGTTTTGTTTAAAGTGGAATGAAAGAGGCTGTGTTGGAGTATTCTAGAAAGGTTTCTATATTCTATAATGTAGGAAATCTGTAGCAGGAGAATCATTTGTTTATTCGATACTATTGTACAATGCCCAGTAGTCTGGGATTTCAGTTACACATTATAGATTCAACGGCAATAGAATAATGACCATGATAGTAGAGCCTGCATTCAAAATCCCTCTCTCTCTCCACTGTCTATCATTTTAATTTTTTAGCATCAGCTACTCGACACTTGAGACTCAATATTCTGGTATACAGCACTAAATTTAGGGGGCAACCATATTCCATTTGTGCTCATAACACGCCTGTCTTTGCAAACATTTCCCCACACTAACAAATTACAGTCCTGGTAAGAAAATAAAAAGGAACAAAAAGGAAATATATATATATATATATAAGGAAAATGCCTGAAGGGTGTAAATATATTTGCCACTGTAAGCCTTTTAAATCACTGTCTTTTGTACAAATAGAGAATAGGATGTAGTCTCTATTCACCTCTTAACTTTGCTACTGGTCAGGAGTTTTCACAATACGTGGCATGTATACATTGGAACTGGCTGGGTATAAATGCAGGGGCTAAACCACAAGTGGAAAGAGCTTGGACAAACCAAAAGAGTCACCATGGGAAGGGTAAGCATTACATATTAAACATTTGTCAATTCAAATATTTCATTTTTAAACGAATTATGACTGAGAAATTTTTTTTAAACTCATTTTCTACCCGAACAGGTTATCTTCTATGAGGACAGGAACTTCATGGGGCGCTCCTACGAGTGCTCCGGGGATTTTTCCGATATGTTCTCTTACATGAGTCCGCTGCCACTCCTGCAGGGTGGAGAGCGGCTGCTGGATGGTCTACGATCGCACCAACTACATGGGAAACCAGTATTTCATGAGGAGGGGCGAGTACGGTGACTACATGAACATGTGGGGCTGGGGCAACAACTGCATCAGGTCCTGCCGCATGATCCCCATGGTATGTTCTAGGAACCGCACTTAAATTCAATCTAAATTTAGTACATATACGGTGTATTTCCTCATTCTTATGTTCTTATATTTCCATAACAGTACAGAGGAAACTACAGAATGAGGCTCTATGAGAGGGACAACTTCATGGGTCCGATGATGGAGTCGATGGATGACTGTGATTCCTTCATGGATCGCTACCACTGGTCCGGCGGCTGCATGTCCTGCAATGTGATGGACGGCCACTGGCTCATGTATGAGAGACCTCACTACGGAGGCAGGATGTGGTACTTCAGGCCTGGAGAGTACAGGAACTTCAGGGACTATGGTGGCATGAGGTTCATGAGCATGAGGCGTATTATGGACTCCTGGTATTAAAAATAAATTCCCAATAAAGTCATTTAAGAAAAAGAATTGAATTGTGAATTCAAAATGTTTTTACATATTAATCTGCAGTCTTTGCCTAAATGTAATATCGGGGATTAAAAAAATCTAACATGAATATTATTACAATTGCAGATTCGTATTAACAACATTTTAACTAAAAAACTGGTAAAAAAAAAAAAAGGTGGAAAGAAGGTACAGGAGGTTATGATTCATGTTGGTATAAACAAGTATAACATTTTTCCCTTTAACAAAGCAAATCCATTTCAAAAGAAATAATATACAGCATTGTCCATATTCTCTTTACTTCTCTATAATAAATAGTGTTAATGTAAACCACCTGAGTCAGACCCCAGTCCCTTTCTAAATATAATGGCCCGGAAAATCAATTCCCGCAACCATGCTGGGTGACATCTGTGTGGTGCAGTCCATCCTGTAATTGCCTAAAAAAAGCACAATATAAACATAAGAATTTACGGATTGCGCGCCGGGTCCAGAGTAGTACAAACAACAGTTTCTGCTGTACTGTTGTACAGCAGCTGGCCAGACCTAAAAATACCGCAAAGTGAGCATCACTACTGAAATACTATGCTAATGAGCTGCACATGCTCAACTACTCTTGCGATATTAGTGGAATATGAATAAAAGTACAGTTAATCACTTTAAAAACAGTATTGAGCAGCATGCACAGAAGCACGCTAATAACACAAGCCAAATATGACAAGGGGAAGTGTTATAATGGCAAACACCTTTACATCAGCTGCCCACATCTGACCCTGCTGGATGTGCTTTCCCAAAATAGTAAGCACTTGCACTTTGCTAAATTTCATGTAAGGTAAGCTTCTTTCAGGCAGATGTTTTCGATGCCCATTTAAACTAAATGCATCACCAGGTCATTGGGTTACATATGCCACAACATTACTATTCAGGAATTCTGTATTTGTTGAAAGGTAGCAACGTGGAGGCATTTTAGAGCAAAAGGTCTGACCATATATTGGATATTTATGATGAACAGGGGCTTAAAATAATTGTCCAACATTAATATTATACCTGAGTTACATACAGGCACAGGAAAGAGTTCTGCATCTATTGCTGATTTACCTGTTCGGTAGCCAGTGCACATGTGCTATGGTAAGCCAAGTTTGCATTGTTTTGCGCCCATTTTAAATAAATGCGTCTCCAGTTTGCTCAGATATGTGTCACAATGTATATCATCATTCATTTATTCATCTTCTACCGCTTTATCCGGCTTCTCTCTCGAACGTGCTAACCGCTAAACCACCGTAAGCCCCCCCATTCCCCGATAATTTATATCATTAGTGATGCTTGCAAAACCAGCATTATTAAAATCTCTGTCTAGCTTCGGTCAAAGTTTCAGCTCGTAACTAGTCCCGCAGTTTTTGTCCTGTCCTCATGAATTTTATAATGAAACGTCCCGCAGAATTCCGAACCCAGGGGCCACAAAGCAGGAATTTTATCCGATAGAAAATGAATGGAGCCGAAAATGTCGTGCCTCACTGCTAGGCCTGTGAGCGTCCGACATGCACATATGGCAAATCCACTAGGGGGTCCGGAGTAAATCACGATCATATACCTCGCGAATCCCACACCCATTCGGGAATTTCAGGAAACCCAACATGCACATCTCCTCGTAGGTGAGATGGAGCTGGTTGCAAGCATATGCCTGTCGAATCCCAGATCCCAGATAGAGATGAATGGGGAAAATGTTGACACCCCGCTGTTCGTCCTGGACCGAGGTTTGCATCAGCAAGCATCACTCCCATTTTCTTCAGGAAATGTCCCATGTCTAGTTTATTATTTAAAATTCCAATTCAAGTGAGTTTATCGTCAATGCACCATATATGGAGACTTGTCATAATCTTGCGCCTGACAAAACCAGACCATAAAAGAGATATATAAACATATAGCTTCTATAGAAACTTGCACATACACATTGCGTCAGGCACCAATTTTGCTGCTACAATAGTCTCCACCTGCCGATCATTAACACCATTAACTTCTTCATCAATTTGAGCTGCAGGCGCTCCTCTGTTGGATCGGACCACACGGGCACTTGGAGTACTTTTGATAGATACTGAGCAACATATCCAAATATATAGTCCGTAATATATCCCACGCACTAACAGGATCCAGGATGAAAAGAAATCTACAGTGTTATTCTCTTTACCTATCAGGGTCATCAAGTTACACTTGATTGGTGTTAATATATTATCTATATACCGTAGACCTACATTTGAAAGGACGTCATCTAAAGTCAGGTCCATTGACCTCAAATACATACTTTACATACAACAGAGACACTCATACAGCACAAACATGGACATTGCAAAATAAAAATCAAAATAATAGACTCCATGTTTAACGAAGACTGGAGTATTACCGTTATAGATGGTTTATAAAGCCCACTTAATCGCCTATGCATAGTAACAAAACCTGAAACAGAAATGGATTTTTTTTATGATAATAGAAGCATGTTTGGAAAATGGACAAGGCCAAAATTCCAAATTATTAGAAGTGAGTTTTTCCATTTAAAAAGAGTTGTAATTCATACTGATACCAATTTCAGTCATAACACTGTAGGTCCATATAAGCAGTTCTGGTGTCAGAGGTTGTGCCATTACCAAACTCTACATTTTTAAGATGCTCTCTATTTGCTGTGGAGTCTTAATATAGAAATGAAGGTGCGGGTGATTGCGGTTCATTATCTTTGTCCCGCTCTGTTTGCACTGACTCTCTGTGTGAAAGGTTTAATATAAATGAAAACAGGATATTGATTTTGGTTTGCTTGTTTGTGAGTATCAGATTGAATTTGGATGGAGTGCTGTTTTGTATATTAGTATTGTCAGAATACAGTACTGCATTACTGAAGCATACAATACATACAATTGTCCTGAAATATAATTATATCTGTTGTGGCTTCTTTGAGTTCAATTTCATTCATTCATTCATTCATCTTCTATACCGCTATATCCGGTCTTCCCTCCGGTCACGGGGAGCCTGTGCCTATATCAGGCGTCTATGGGCATTAAGGCAGGATACACCCTGGATGGAATGCCAATCCATCGCAGGACACACACACACATTCATACACTAGGGATAATTTTCCAAGGTGCCAATCATCGTACCGTGCATGTTTTTGGACTGGGAGGAAAGCAGAGAACCCGGAGAAAAAAACCCTGAGGCACGGGGAGAACATGCAAACTCCACACACACATGGCCGAGACGGGAATCGAACCCGGACCCTGGCGAAAGCACTAACCACTAAACCATCGTGCCCCATAAAGTTCAATTTGCCATGAAAAAAAACATTGTAAAACCATTAAAGGAACCATTCTAAAATGAGCGAGTGAAAAAAAACATGACTTGATAACTGATGTAGTATCTATCGATTATAATGTGTGTCGATATTTAATACTCTGAGCCAAGATTTGTATTTTTTTTTTATGAGCTAAAGTTCTTGCATGAATTTCATTTCTAAATGGCTCGTATAGTATTTGCAAACATTCCTCGCCCAAACCCTAGTGGAATTACTGAGTCAAAAACTTTGTTTGAACATTTTTGATAAATAATAAACTCTTTTGGAGAGAGATTTGTGTTTCAAGAGGAATCTCTTGAAGTGACTCCATCTGAGCCTGTATTGCGAAAGACGAAGATCTGATTTATTAGGTATATTTTGCTAACTTTTTGCAAACTTTGCTTTAAAAGTTTGTTTATTCATCCCTATCAATGAGTTTTGGGTTTATTGTGTCTCTCCTATATAGTCTGCAACTCTGACAGTGTATTGTGTCCTGGTACAGTGTATTACCATTTTGCACACACAAAATCTATATATATTTTAAAATGTTTATACATATTTTATGCCTTAATATCTATACTTTGGCAATTCTATTAGCATTTTAACAAAGACATCTAGTTTCCTTCAGTGTTTCTTTATTGCTATAAGATCAACAACCAAGGCACAGCTAAAATTTACTGAACAACAACAAACTAAATGGAAAGGGTTAGGTTCTATTGTTCTAATCACCACTGCAACACCATACAATTTAACTACTGTCTTTTTGTGTAAAGCTTTATTTGTATATTTTTTTCCTTTTGTTACCAAGATGACTTCCAGAGAAGTAAAGAATATGAAACACGGGAGCGTAGCAAAAGCTCTTTATGGGCCGCTGCAGTGTGTTGCTTGGTCAGGAGTTTTCACAAAGACTCTTTGGTTTGGAACAGGTATAAAAACAAGGGTTAAACCAGATAGGATGTGTGCGTTCACTAGTTGAAAACTGTTTTGACAGCTAAGCAGGTGATCATGGGCAAGGTAAGCACCAATTACATAAGTTAAACTACTACACACACACACACACGCACAGCCTATATATATATATATATATATATATATATATATATATATATATATATATATATATATATATATATATATATATATATGCGTGTACATATAAAATGTGAAAATGTAGGCCATTGAGGTTTACTTTAGCTAACTGTGAAGCAAATGTTTTTAATCCAAACAGGTTACCTTCTATGAGGACAGGAACTTCATGGGGCGCTCCTACGAGTGCACCGGTGATTGTTCCGATATGTTCTCTTACATGAGCCGCTGCCACTCCTGCAGGGTGCATAGCGGCTGCTGGATGGTCTACGACCGCACCAACTACATGGGAAACCAGTATTTCATGAGGAGGGGCGAGTACGGTGACTACATGAACATGTGGGGCTGGGGCAACAACTGCATCAGGTCCTGCCGCATGATCCCCATGGTATGTTCTAGGAACCGTACTTAAATTCAATCTAAATTTAGTACATATACGGTGTATTTCCTCATTCTTATGTTCTTATATTTCCATAACAGTACAGAGGAAACTACAGAATGAGGCTCTATGAGAGGGACAACTTCATGGGTCCGATGATGGAGTCGATGGATGACTGTGATTCCTTCATGGATCGCTACCACTGGTCCGGCGGCTGCATGTCCTGCCAATGTGATGGACGGCCACTGGCTCATGTATGAGAGACCTCACTACGGAGGCAGGATGTGGTACTTCAGGCCTGGAGAGTACAGGAACTTCAGGGACTACGGTGGCATGAGGTTCATGAGCATGAGGCGTATCATGGACTCCTGGTATTAAGAAACTAAATGTGTAAACTAAAATGTTATAACCACCAAATTTGTTACTAAAAATAAACTAAAAAAGTTACTAGTTACTAGTTACTAGTTACTAAAAAGTTGCAACAATTGCACTATTCAAATAAAATATTGAATAAACATTAAGTATCATGATTTATTTCAAATGATGTGAATTCAAAATTTTGTGTGCTGATGGGGAGATATATATATATATATATATATATATATATATATATATATATATATATATATATATATATATATATATATACCTATATAAAAAAAATAGGTAGATTTTTAAATTTTAATATATATATATATATATATATATATATATATATATATATATATATATATATATATATATATATATATAAAATGATATATTTTTAATGTACAATTTGTTGTGTTCAAAACAAAATCCTGGCAACAGCCAAAAAAAAAGGTGAAAAAGGTGAATTTGAAGTTTTTAGCTTTTTATTATTATGTTATAAAATATATTTTGGAAACATGTTGATTCTACTTTATATTTTTTTTTCTGCCCAGGTCTGTATACAAAAAACCCAGTTGATAGGTTTGTCAAAACTGATTGAGTGTGCCTGAATGTTTGCTGATCTATGGTAGAAAAATAATAGATGTTCAAAAAAATAAATATATATATATATATATATATATATATATATATATATATATATATATATATATATATATATATATATCATGCTTAACACAGATTCTATTAAACACTGAATGGAGACAAAAGAATCTGTGATCTGTGGTGAATTTCGCAACTGAGGTTTATTGTTGTACAATAAAGCAATAAGAATATTACTTATTTTTAATTGTACTTTGGATGAATACATGTCCTGTTTGACCTGATGTATGCACTGCTGCCCAAATCAAACTAAAATAAACAAAATTAATACACTAAGTATCCACTTTTTCCAATTCTATAATATCCATTTTTATTTCAACTCAATGATTTAACTAGTATGAAGTACAAGAACAATCATTTATTTGTCAGTATTCATTCTTCTACGCAAGCAAAACACTTAATACTGAAACTGTAGGCAATCCTAATAAGATACAGTTTATGGAGATGCACTGATAATGGAAACTATATCTAATATGTCACAGTATAGTATAATATTTATACAAAAAAAAGATTACAGTACAGTATAATCAAAATAAAGACATGTTCAGTACTAAATATGTAAATGGACTTCAAAAATACGACATTCAACGACATTCAAAAATAAATCTGCCTACAACTATGTTACTACTGAACATCAGAAATACTACTGAAAAAATAAAAAGTAAGAAAACTGTAAATAATAAAGTGTGTCGATTTAGTAATTATATATATATATATATATTATATATATATATATATATATATATATATATATATATATATATATATATATCCATGTCTGTTCTAGAAGTCCACACATGTATCCAGTCTGGACAATGTATCACCCATCAGCGACCTAATTTCGACCACACCTGCTCCCTGTTTAGCCATTTCAGTCTAGCCAGACTTTGCGAGGTTGTGACATTTTCTTCTGGGTAAAATTTGAATATTCTCTGTGTTTTTTTAGATTTTTGCTTCTCTTCTCCACTTATGAATTTGACTTTCCGATATTGTTCTGTATTTTTCGCCCCATTGACTGCTTCCTTCTTAATGTTCATGCTTTTACTTGGTAATTTGCATCTTCAAATAAAGTCCATTCTTACATACTACTGCTTCTGCTTCATATCAACATGCATTGTAGCTATGATTTTCATCTTTTGGGAAATTTTATATTTAAAATACACACTTAGGATTTTGGAAAAAAAATACAATATCTGCTACTATATAGATTATGCATTGTAAAGGTTTAGAACGGTGTAACAATAAGCATTTATTTTTTAAATTATTACAAATTACATTTTTGGTTGAGAAATATTTATGCATGGGTATAAAATCCACTGAGTTTCTGTGCCTTAGAAACTTTTATTTTTTATTCTAACAAATACTATTGGTCATTAACATTTGGTTAGTATGGTATATGTTAAAAGATTTAAAGAAGAAAGAATTAAATTTGCAGTGGGTTAATTTTTATCTTTCATTGGCATGTGATACTGTCAAATATCAAGTATTAGTCTTGAATAAAAAAAAATAAATCAAAGTACACATCATATTTTTTTGCAATAAATGATGGTATCACTTTTAATAGAAGTAACAATTCATATGCTATATGTATTGAGAATGTGAAAAAAAAAGAAAAGGTATTATATGCAGCGTTTTCCAGAAAGAACATTCTAAAGACTTCTCTGTGCTTTGTTGCTTGGTCAGGATTTTGCATAATAGGAGGCACCTAGCATATGGTCCTGCCCTTGTATAAAAGGCAGGTTTAAACCAGGCAGGATGTCAGTATACACTTGGGCTCTGAACAGCTGTCGTAATGATGGGGAAGGTAAATTTCTTTATGTCAAAAAAAAAATTTGTTCTAGCAGATTAAGTGTAATGTTAAATAAAACATTGTACTCTTGCACGAACAGGTTACCTTCTATGAGGATAGGAACTTCATGGGGCGCTCCTACGAGTGCACCGGTGATTGTTCCGATATGTTCTCTTACATGAGTCGCTGCCACTCCTGCAGGGTGGAGAGCGGCTGCTGGATGGTCTACGACCGCACCAACTACATGGGAAACCAGTATTTCATGAGGAGGGGCGAGTACGGTGACTACATGAACATGTGGGGCTGGGGCAACAACTGCATCAGGTCCTGCCGCATGATCCCCATGGTATGTTCTAGGAACCGCACTTAAATTCAATCTAAATTTAGTACATATACGGTGTATTTCCTCATTCTTTTGTTCTTATATTTCCATAACAGTACAGAGGAAACTACAGAATGAGGCTCTATGAGAGGGACAACTTCATGGGTCCGATGATGGAGTCGATGGATGACTGTGATTCCTTCATGGATCGCTACCACTGGTCCGGCGGCTGCATGTCCTGCCATGTGATGGACGGCCACTGGCTCATGTATGAGAGACCTCACTACGGAGGCAGGATGTGGTACTTCAGGCCTGGAGAGTACAGGAACTTCAGGGACTACGGTGGCATGAGGTTCATGAGCATGAGGCGTATCATGGACTCCTGGTACTGAAAAAAAAACGATTTTTCACTGATCACTGATGTTTCACTGATTTTTTAGAATAAATAATCACAAAATCAATGTTTGAGTCTTTTTGTTTTTATTTTGACAAAAAAGCATGGCATCACAATTATGTTAAATACATACGTTTCATGCTGAACAATAAAAAGAACAAACGAACAATGGTCCGTGGCCTTCCCAGATAATTTCAGCATTGACCTTTCCTTAGCTATGCTGTTACTGCCGGTAATGTTAGGATGGAATCTAAAAGAGGTGATTGACGTGTTTTATTGACAAAAAAACACACAGCAACGTGCATCCACACACGCTTCCCCAATTACACCTTCAAAAACAGAGCATAATTCTTAAAGGAGTCACGTACGAATATTTAACAACTAAAAGAACCACGAACATAATTATATAGAAGTTAACATAATTTATATATTTATAACATGTCAATTAGTTAGAATATAAAAAATCTGAAAAGTATTAATTTATGGGACACTGAGGAAAAATGTTAATGAGTTAACTCATGGAAATCGTGCGTTTAAAAGTTTATCATTTTTTTAATCTATTGCCAGACCTTGTATTTATTAAACTTTTTGCAACAGTAAACACATGTCTAAAAGTTTTCATACTCAGTAATTCACCTTGAATATCCACCATGTAGTGCAAATTACCATCTACCTGGCAGTTCCACTTCACACAACTGAATGTTCTCCATAACCTACACCAGGAGTCTTCAACTAAAATAGCTTGAGATCCAATCTCGCAGTTCATGTCTTTCCTTTCCGTCTATAAACATGCTTCAGAAGAATCCTGCATGCACTCCTTTATTATTTCCTCATCTTTAAAGTGCTTGTTTTGTTTTCCTAAAACACACTGTCTTCTCAGTAAACCTTCATATGCTGGTTATTAGGCTGCCAGTGTGAGGGAACCCATGTAGATCACTCATACTAGGATTTTTAGCTCATATATTTTCAGTACCCTTACTTTCGACTGCTGAGGGTATGTTTCTTCCAAGTGTCTATGTTTAGTTTCGTAATGCTGTTTAATGTTTCCAATTATGACAATCATGACTGACTCGGAGCAAACGAGACATACGGGCCTAGTACAGCAAATATAAATGCGTATTTTTCCACCTGTTCATCTCGAAAAAACTTTACTGCACGCATAGCAACAGTGAGGAGAGTAAGTGTAGTAGCGACCCATGGCACCGGAGGACCCAAAAGGGTTTACCGACCTTGAAGCACCTGAGATTAATGTGATTTTATTAGGAAATAGTGTTTGGCATATATTCGGTCCAGGGTCTACCAGTTGGTGACCCCTGACCTACACCAATCGGGCATATCATTATGACATTTTAACAGTATGAGCAGTGAGGAGAATATCTCTTCATCATGTCACCTGTTAGTGGGTCGGATGCAGAAAGTGAACATTTTGTCATGTGTTAGAAGCAGGAAAAATGGTGATGCGTAAGGATTTGATAGAATTTGACAGGCAAATTGTCATAGCTAGACTAGTGGGTTCGAGCAGTTTATAGAGGCTAAAATAAAAGCTCATTCTACTTATTAATTTAAGAAGGAACAACAAAACCATTGAAGTAACAATAATTGTAGATAATTTATTCAAAATTTGGTGGTTATAACATTTTAGTTTACACATTTAGTTCCTTAATACCAGGAGTCCATGATACGCCTCATGCTCATGAACCTCATGCCGCCGTAGTCCCTGAAGTTCCTGTACTCTCCAGGCCTGAAGTACCACATCCTGCCTCCGTAGTGAGGTCTCTCATACATGAGCCAGTGGCCGTCCATCACATGGCAGGACATGCAGCCGCCGGACCAGTGGTAGCGATCCATGAAGGAATCACAGTCATCCATCGACTCCATCATCGGACCCATGAAGTTGTCCCTCTCATAGAGCCTCATTCTGTAGTTTCCTCTGTACTGTTATGGAAATATAAGAACATAAGAATGAGGAAATACTCTGTATATGTACTAAATTTAGATTGAATTTAAGTGCGGTTCCTAGAACATACCATGGGGATCATGCGGCAGGACCTGATGCAGTTGTTGCCCCAGCCCCACATGTTCATGTAGTCACCGTACTCGCCCCTCCTCATGAAATACTGGTTTCCCATGTAGTTGGTGCGGTCGTAGACCATCCAGCAGCCGCTCTCCACCCTGCAGGAGTGGCAGCGGCTCATGTAAGAGAACATATCGGAACAATCACCAGAGCACTCGTAGGAGCGCCCCATGAAGTTCCTGTCCTCATAGAAGGTAACCTGTTTGGGGGACGAATATAAAAATGAGCTATGCAAATTTATTTACCAAAAGTTTCATATTAAAAAAAGGGATTACCTTTCCCATGGTCACGATGTTTTGGATTGTCCCAGGTGTTTTCAGCTGTTGAATTGTCGTTCTGTCTGGTTTAACCTTTCTGGTTTGCATTTATACCTGAACAGGACCAAAGACTATGTGCCTCCTATTGTACAAAACGACTGACTAAGCAACAGTCCAGTGTTCCATGGAAAGCTGAAAGTTGCCTGGTCTCCAGAAGTCTTTCGAAAGTTTCACAATGGAACTTTTATTCTAATCCTTTAGGCATTGTATCTTATGTACAGTAGCTATTTAACACATTTCTTTAATATGTTTTTTATTTAATCAAAATTGGGAGCGACACCAGCCAGCACTCTATGAGTTTTGAAGGCTGATTGCAATTTATGTAATTAATAATAATGCATCTTCCAGTGAGGAAATGTTAAAGCAGCAAAGAAAACATTTGCAAATACGAAGCAGAATCACTTTACAAAAGATGCTGTATAGCGAGCAGTATATAAATGAAAAAATAGAAACTATTAGGTAAAAATTCACATTTTAAATGGTTGCCAATCAAAAGTCTTGCATTTTATCCACTTGTTTTATCAAGTTCTGGCATTAAAACAGATGTAACAATGTCAATAAAATGAACAAAATAATTTTATGGGGAAAGAACACGGGCCAGACGTTAAACCCATTCTGACCTGGGTGGCAGCAGATGATTACTATTAATCATTATAGTATAGAGATATAAAAGTAAATCCAAACAGCAGTGTGCAGAAAGGATGTTTAGTATGAGTTTATTGGTATTTATTTGTATGCTTCTAATGGTCAAAACATAAATTAAAGTTTTTTAAGTCAAAAATAAGATCTTTTGTCAAACAACTCTTAACATAGCATGACTCTTGACATAGCAGCCATCCATGAGGGTCTACAAGTCACTTAATTACTATGAAGACCAGACAGATGCTAGAACTCTTTTTCTGAAGGAAAGACAGGGCATTTATATATGTGAGAGACTATATTTGTAGTTTATAAACATCATAGTGGCCTATAGGTGAACCAGACATGCTGAGCTTCCAAAAAAAAACAATATTATTAGTAATGCTTGCAAAAGCAGCACTATTATAATCTCTCTCTAGCTTTTCGGCGTGTAACTCGTCCCGCAGTTTTTGTCCGATCCTCACAAATCATACCTCATATCATGCGGCTCGAGGGTGTGAGGTGTGATATTACTTTTATAAGGAATCGCTCTGCGGAATTCTGAACCCGGGGCCAAAAAGCATGATTTTTTTCCCATAGAAAATGAATGTGGCCGATCTTTCGTGCCTCACAGAGTATCTGGCATGCACATATGGCATATCCACCCGTAGGGGTCCAGAGTGGATCGTGATCATATACCTCATGAACCCCACACACATGTTCGGAATTTCGGGAAATCCGCGACATTCCGTGCCCCATAGAGAATGAATGTGGAAATTTGACGATCCGCTGACATATCCACTCGTAGGTGAGATGGTATAGGTCGCGAACATATGACACAGTGTCATGTGACATGTCTAAACGTTCAGGCACTTCGACAGGAGACGGACGCTGGATATTTTGATAAAGTCATGTGAGTTACTGGCCCCTGAAAAAAGCCCAAAATGAGCATTTTTATTGTCTAAACACTCTTCTCTCCGAACAAGCTAGCATTTAAAAGTCAACGCTAAATATTAAATTAACCAGGCTATCAGCGGTAGCGCCCCGAGCTGCGGTTTGTATCAGCAAGCATCACTCACATTTTCTTCAGGAAATGTCCCATGTCTAGTTCACCATTATTCAATTATACTGAAAGTGAGAGAGTTTGTGAAAATAAACAGGTGAGATCTTGGTCGAAGTGACAATTCATCTTAAAGCTTGCTGGAAGAGTTTCTAGGTGAACACCATCCTTGATAAAGTGATAAAGTCTGTGGAATCCTTCACCGACATACTACATGTTTATTTTTAGCCAGTTCTAATGGGCTTTAAAACATCATGACATTGGGGGGCACTTGATATAGGCTCCACTAGCTTTCAGCAACTACATTGTCGCCTCCAGGAATCCTTCACTGCTGTCAATTTTCAAAGCCCGAGATCCTCCTTATACCTCGGGAATCATGATTGCCTCTTAACATCCGTTCTACAGTCCATATTTTTGATATTCCACCCAGCCTCTGTCTCAAGACCCTTGTCTTTGACCGTTTCTGAGAGGAAGCCATCTTTCAGTTCAATGTTCCCATTGATAAGGTAAGAAACGTTATTCTTGCAAATTTGACTTCATGCCCTGTCGTGGGCAAGGATCCTCTATAGTGGTTGCTTCATTGAGTTGTCATGAATCACAGATAATAAAATATAATGTCAACATCACCTGCACTATCACCTTATCCTGTTGTTAATAACACAACCACGTCTACTGACTTTATCTCTATCATTCGTGTTGGGTATCTTCTTTAATTCCAACTGTAGCTTTGCTTTTTTGTTTGTTTTTGCTCCGCACTCATCTCAGGATTTTTCTGTTCCTACTCTTTTGTATTGTCCTGGCTTGGTTGTGAACTCTGACCCTGTATTCCATCCCAAACACTCTTAGTTCATCTTCAGTCTTTGTTCTAGTTCCTATCATCAGCGCTGTCTCAGTCTCTGATTCCGTCAGCTTTCAGCTCAGCTACGGATTCCATATTTTTAGTCTAAACCTTACTATTAGGACCTGCTAGTCTTTCGCTCAAAGTCTGTTTTTTTGTGTGCCCTAACACTCCTTTGCTATAAATAACCACATCATATGGACCCCACACTTATGTCCAATCATCTTTGGATCTAGGTTTTTCCATGTAATAGAAGTTAATGCTATTCATATTTACACGGAGAACCTTCTGTCTTTTATTTGAACACGTACAGACAAAAAAGAGTAAAAGAACAGTGTAATTCACGTCTTATAGCTTCAGCTAAATAATCAAAAATTATACCGAGCACACAATATCACTTCCCCAGTATTAAAACTCAAACTCTTTTAGGATACGTGTTCCTTTCCAAAGTAAAAACCTTTTCTGCCATCAGTGGCATAAATTATATTATTTTGATTAGATTTTAATGAGATCAAAAATGGAAGAAAATGAAATCAGGAAACATACACTGCATTGAGTTTATGGATTTATTTAACATACATTTGTCCCAATAGCTCAATTGGCTTTTAATACCAGGAGTCCATGATACGCCTCATGCTCATGAACCTCATGCCACCGTAGTCCCTGAAGTTCCTGTACTCTCCAGGCCTGAAGTACCACATCCTGCCTCCGTAGTGAGGTCTCTCATACATGAGCCAGTGGCCGTCCATCACATTGCAGGACATGCAGCCGCCGGACCAGTGGTAGCGATCCATGAAGGAATCACAGTCATCCATCGACTCCATCATCGGACCCATGAAGTTGTCCCTCTCGTAGAGCCTCATTCTGTAGTTTCCTCTGTACTGTTATGGAAATATAAGAACATAAGAATGAGGAAATACACCGTATATGTACTAAATTTAGATTGAATTTAAGTACGGTTCCTAGAACATACCATGGGGATCATGCGGCAGGACCTGATGCAGTTGTTGCCCCAGCCCCACATATTCATGTAGTCACCGTACTCGCCCCTCCTCATGAAATACTGGTTTCCCATGTAGTTGGTGCGGTCGTAGACCATCCAGCAGCCGCTCTCCACCCTGCAGGAGTGGCAGCGGCTCATGTAAGAGAACATATCGGAACAATCACCGGTGCACTCGTAGGAGCGCCCCATGAAGTTCCTGTCCTCATAGAAGGTAACCTGTTTGGGGGATGAAGATCAGAATCAGTTGAGGCAAATTTCTCTCGGTGAACGCAGTAGCATTTTATTGTTTACATCTAAAATTTAATTTGTATCGCACAAATATTACGGTACTTACCTTGCCCATGGTTGATTTGGTATTTTCAGGCCAACTAGTGAACTGACCTCCCGCTCGTTTCAACGGTTGTATTTATACCGAGACAGGACGATAGAATATGGCATGTCTATTGTAGAAAAGTACTGAGCAAGCAAAAGAGAACGCTGTGGTCGTACTGAGCTTTGATGGTCTTCAATACACTTTACACATTGTCTTTTGTAATACAGGTCAGCTATTCACTCTTTTTTTTTTCTTTTTTCGCATTGTCATCCTTTAGAAACCACCACATCTACTTTTGTTACTTCACTGCTTTCTCAGTTAATTTGATGCTCTTTTACAATCACTGTTTCTCATTGAGTAGTTTTAATGGCCTTCTTTTTTGTAATGTCAATTGTCCTCTCAGTTTAGTACCTTTTATTCAGCTTTAATGGTTTCAGAAACTTAGCAATTAAGTTTTTTCTTTTTTTCTTTTATGAATTATGAATTTCTTTTAAATTCATTATTGACTTTGATTCTATGTGCTGACATATTTCCTGTAATGGGAATAAATGTGGGGGTTACATTTAAACTGAAGGTCAGGATGGTAAACGTACCAGTGTAATTTTTGGGTACTCAGAGTTCCGGTAAGTTATTATAGTCATTATGAATATGACTCATTATTGTACCATCATCAAAGATTAGCTGTGCCCCCTTGAACAAAAAATATGAAAAGTAAAGGAAAATGGAATATGTTTATTTATGAAGTGATTTTGATTGACAGCAGCTCATTTCTGATAAAAGGAAATTGTACAATAAATGTATACAAAAACAACCTTAAATCTGTACCATGAGTTCTTAGTTGTGCTAAATGCCAGAATCCCAGAATCATAACAGTTTCTCCTCATGCATTCTATATTATAATCACTTTATCATTTATCAGTCTTGTACCTTGAGTTTGGCAGCACGTTACAGTTTCCATAACTTGGCTGTGTATTAGATCTTGGATGACTATTTAACACAACAGAGCGCACTGTCGAACAGAAGGATCATTTCTTCGCACAACCAACGAGAGCATTAACTCAAAAAATAAAGAAAGTGATCCTAATATTCAAGAGGTACTTGTTGAATATAGACAATATATAGACCAGATTACACTCTCAGATTCGTATTCATCCACAAAATGGTACGATTTGTACTTTTTCTGAGAAACTGTGTGTGAGATTAAGAAGATGGTTCGTCTCTGTTTTGATAGATCAAACTGATGATAATTTAAAGAATGAACAACTTGACATAATTGTGTTCAGGGCAGCTTTATTAAGGAGCAAGCCACTGAAATATTACACATGACACATACTGATTCGGAATCTTTGAGTATAGAAATGAATCTGTAAATCATGCATAATATGTTTAAATGAACACTGAAGCTTTATAAAGGCATTGTTATACTCCATGAATAAAGCACGCCATGTGTCAAACTCATTATTCATAAAAAAAAAATACGCCATATCTTCTGCAAATGAAACATACATGCATGACAAAGTGATTCTACTGATACCATGTGTTTGTTAAAGGCAGCTGCCCTTAAAATGCAATTTAGCTTTATTCTTTTGCTCTGTGAACCTAAAAAAAATAAATAAAAAAACAGTCCTGTGGACTTTCACAGTCAAAAGCTTTAACACTGTTTCTCAGCATGAAGGCCTGTCTGGGCAGGCTGCGATCAGACGAAGAATGGAAAGCCAAACTGTGATATAAACAATCAGAGCAGCACGGTGGATGTCTAGACTGCTTACCGGATTTGAAAAGGCAATACAAATCTGAACTAAGTGGGCAGGTGGTCGCTTAAGGCATTGGACTCCGGACCGGAAGAGAGCAAGTTCAAATCCTAACACCACCAAGCTGGCAATAGTGGGCCCTTAAGCAAGGCCCTTATCCCTTAGTCTCTATGGATATGGCCATCTGGCATATGTCATAAATGTCATTGATGAAACGATTAGGGTAAAAAAGAATGTTTTGTTTTTTTTACTGGAAATGTACCAAGTAAACATAAATAAATAAATAAATAATACTAATTATTATTATTATTATTATTATTATTATTATTATTAATAATAAAAATAATACGTTAATGTTAAGGCCAAGAGAATGTTGCAGGTTGACAATTTCGTAAGAATGCAAGATAGGAAAACAAATAAAAAACAAAAAAACACTTTTTTTGTATTTTTTGTACAAAAAATCATTTGTATTGATTGTTGTTTCCAATATGTTTGTCACTTTATTTCACATTTCAACTAATACGGCCTCCACGATAGGCCATCAGAAAGCTGTTATTTCAAATTAATAAAAAAAAATAAAAAGAAACCACACATAAATACACATAAATATGTCTTTAAAAGACTTTTTATAAGACTTTTAAAAGACTTCTTTAAAAGACTAAAATCTGTTAAATTGCTATTAGTTGCTGGGTGTAAAATTAACTGTGAAATATTATGGTAACTGAGTGTAATTAAATCAATCAATAAATAAATCAATAAATAAAAAAAACTGTTCCTATAACAAATGGTGTAATGAAATTGTTTCATGCTTTAGCACTGTAAAATAGATTTGCAGACAATGCCTATGAAAAAATTTATTATAAGACCAACATGCTAAAATACAACAAGGGAAACCTATTGAAAGTAAAACCAAACATCCTTACACTCGGCTCTTTGAACATTATATCTATCATGTAATAATATATTTTTAACACTATATAACTCTATACGCTGTACCATTCCTGTGTTTGTAAGTTTTCTTTGTGTGTGACGGGAATTGAAATGTTATATATTATTAACACTGGGCAAAAACATGAAGTTATGTACGGACACATAACATTTGCTCTGTTTTCTGTATAAAATCATGTTTATAAAATGTATTTTTAAAAGTATCAATTAATCAAGTGACCATGAGGGCTGTTAAATGTACATGTAAAAGATTTCTGAAACCAAGTTTATTTATAAGGTTACAAAGAAAGTGGGAAAAAAAAATTATAAATCAAATTCGTCTATGGTGGCAGAGAAATGACACACTTAACTTTTGCTTGATTTTATTCCAAATATTTTTATTGAAACATTCGCTGACAGTTTTATAATACCATTTAATACCAGGAGTCCATGATACGCCTCATGCTCATGAACCTCATGCCACCGTAGTCATTGAAGTTCCTGTACTCTCCAGGCCTGAAGTACCACATCCTTCCTCCGTAGTGAGGTCTCTCATACATGAGCCAGTGGCCGTCCATCACATTGCAGGACATGCAGCCGCCGGACCAGTGGTAGCGATCCATGAAGGAATCACAGTCATCCATCGACTCCATCATCGGACCCATGAAGTTGTCCCTCTCATAGAGCCTCATTCTGTAGTTTCCTCTGTACTGTTGGGTAAGAAAACAACATCGTGTTATTTTAGGGTGTAAATATCAACTCGGATATTCCTAAAAGAACTTTATATCCTAGAGCATACCATGGGGATCATGCGGCCGGACCTGATGCAGTTGTTGCCCCAGCCCCACATGTTCATGTAGTCAGCGTAATCCCCCCTCCTCATGAAATACTGGTTTCCCATGTAGTTGGTGCGGTCGTAGACCATCCAGCAGCCGCTATGCACCCTGCAGGAGTGGCAGCGGCTCATGTACGAGAACATATCGGAAAAATCACCAGAGCACTCGTAGGAGCGCCCCATGAAGTTCCTGTCCTCATAGAAGATAACCTGTTTAGGAGATGAAGATCAGAATCAGTAACGTCTCACAAGTTCAATGACACGAAAGACGTCTTGGGATAGTCTTACCTTGCCCATAGTCATGATTACTGGTTTGGCTTGTCCAGACTGATCCACTGGGTAAACTGACATCCTGCCTGGTTTAACTGTTGTATTTATACCTGGACAGGACTAAAGAATATTCCACACCTACTGGGAAAACTCATGAATATGCAGTTGAACACAGAGGCCTGAAAAAGAGTTTTTGTTACTTTTTCGTATGACACAGAAGACTTTTGAAAGGTTTCTACAGAAAAGACAATACATCTGCTGTACCGTGTTATTTTGGTTAGTGCATGCTACAGACCTACCACAACTGTACTTATGTATCATAAACCTTCTCTTTCTCAAAAATGTATCTTTATATCTTGTCTGAAACTGGCAGAAAACTGTTTTGGACCTCAAATATTGTATTTCTTTTAAATATTTTTTTCTCACATATTTTTAATTTTCACATTGCTGTATCTGAACACAACTGTGTATGAGGCCGAGTATGTGGTAAGTCTGACTCTGTAAATTTAGTTAAAATTAAACAATTACACAAAACAATTTAAATTATTTACTAAAACAACAGTAGAAATAGAATAAGCCTTTATTTGTCACATGTACATTACAGCACAGTGAAATTCTTTCCTTTGCATAACCCAGATAGTTTTGGAAACTGGGGTAAGAATACAGAGTTAGACATTATAAAGCACCCCTTGGAGCACAGAGGGTTAAGGGCCTTGGTCAAGGACTCAAGAATGGTAGCTTTGCGATACCAATACCTTCCGATCAGCATCCCGGTACCTTAACCACTGCGCCACACCCCCTCCCATATAATGATATAATGTTGATTGAAGAAAACATGTCTGAATTACTGACACCTACAAAAATGATATGAACATAAATGTGTTTGTTAAAAAGTTGATGTAAACCTCTGCATAGTTTCTAGATTTGTTGATGTTTTGCCCAAATCTCAGTTCGCACACAATGATAATTCAGAAGTCAGCAAATTCTTTTCCAAGTATCAAAACATTTTTTTTAATATCAAAATGAAAAAAAGAAGCTAAAAGAAGAAAAAGGTGTATAATAAATACAATGTTGTACCAGTTGATCATGTGGTGCATGGCAGATGAATGGATGGGTTATCAAACAAATAAACAAACAAACAATTTAATAATGAAATGCTTTGTTGGGTTTAATATAGACATGAATTTCGTGGCTGTATTTAAGACTGTAAATGGGAAGAGGTAGAAAGTGGAAGCTCGGTTGTGATGTTGGATATTTTTGAGCAGTAGATGATTTGTGTAAATTGCAGCACCATAAGTTGTCTTTTGTGGCCCTTGAGCAAGGCTCTTTACTCTCAAATGTTCAATTGTATAATAAGATAAATATAAGTAACACTGTGGTGTCTGTCAAACATCAGAAATGAAAAAATGAACAAAGAATCACTAAAACAGCTTTAATCTAATTTTGCAAAAAAACAACGAACAATGCATAAAGTCACTTTTTGTTACTAATAATGACACATCCAAAACCGTGATGAATGGTAAAAAAAAAAACCTGTTTTGTGTGTTTTTCCCTTATATAGGACATTACTTCTTAAATTGTTCAATTAAACAATTTTAATTGCTGGATTTTAAAAGATATTAAGATAATTATTATTTTTTTACATTATATTCATTTCATGTCCTTCAACAGACACCAACATAAAGTCTTGATATGCATACAAAATGCTGCTGACAACATATGTGACAAGGTAAGTTTATTCTCCAAAAAGCATTCCATTCGAATGAAAAACAAGAAAGGAAATTGTGGTAATTTGTAAAAATACAATTTTAAGTTGTTCGCTTACAGACAGGCAATGGATGAGTGTTAAATCATCTATCACAATGTGTAAAACGAAAGCTAGAGATATAATATTGAGAAATATATTTCTTTGACTGGTTCTTTGGATGAGACAGGAATTTCTGAACATCAACATATTGGCTGGTTTAATATGAAGCTGGTATATTCACTTAAACCAATGAGCTTCACAGTTCTTTGCTTTTGGCACATCTGCTTGATATTGTCTGTAAAAACTAATGTGAGTCAGATCTGGTCTAGTTGTCTGAAACACACTGTGTCTGTTAAAAGGAGTAAAAATGTATACAGTGTCCGCTCCATCTTTCTGAATGGAGTGTCTCAAGATGAATTCATTCACAGTATATTAATGGAGACAGAATTCAGCAATGCTGGTTATACATTACAAGACTGTGATTTTTATTTACCATTGATTTTAATGCAGTAATGAAATGTAAAAATGTGCTTGATTCAATAAAATGTCCTCTACAATCAGTTTGGTGTTTGAAGGGAAATAGTTAAAAGGTCAGCGTGTGGTTGATGTTTTATCTTAGAACCTGAAATTTGATGTGTTTTTAACAACTTTATAAATCATGAATTAATTACAGTAAAATGTGACTTGCTTTACATCTATTGGTGAAAAAAATAATCACCACAGTAAATCCCTCATCCATGATAATCAATCAAACATTGTGAGGTCATTGGAGGACATAGTGTGATTCAGTGCGCTCACATGAAGTGTTTTTTAATATTAGTTATTCAAATCAGCTTCATGGAGATTCTGTGTGATGATTTTTAGAACGTACAACTGCTGGAGAAAACACACACATTCTATTTTTGTATATTTATATTCTTTTATTGTCATTTTTCTCATTTAATACCAGGAGTCCATGATACGCCTCATGCTCATGAACCTCATGCCACCGTAGTCATTGAAGTTCCTGTACTCTCCAGGCCTGAAGTACCACATCCTGCCTCTGTAGTGAGGATACTCATACATGAGCCAGTGGCCGTCCATCACATTGCAGGACATGCAGCCGCCGGACCAGTGGTAGCGATCCATGAAGGAATCACAGTCATCCATCGACTCCATCATAGGACCCATGAAGTTGTCCCTCTCGTAGAGCCTCATTCTGTAGTTTCCTCTGTACTGTTATGGGTAAGAAAAACATAATTGATGTATAATTTTTCTGTTCTTCAGACATGCATATACACTTATAAATATACATTTCAGATCTAGTAACATACCATGGGGATCATGCGGCCGGACCTGATGTAGTTGTTGCCCCAGCCCCACATGTTCATGTAGTCAGCGTAATCCCCCCTCCTCATGAAATACTGGTTTCCCATGTAGTTGGTGCGGTCGTAGACCATCCAGCAGCCGCTATGCACCCTGCAGGAGTGGCATCGGCTCATGTAAGAGAACATATCGGAAAAATCACCAGAGCACTCGTAGGAGCGCCCCATGAAGTTCCTGTCCTCATAGAAAGTAACCTGTTTGGGGGATGAAGATCAGAATTAGTTGACTTCTCACAAGTTCAATGACACGAAAGACGTCTTGTGATAGTCTTACCCTGCCCATAGTCATGATTACTGGTTTGGCTTGTCCAGACTGATCCACTGGGTAAACTGACATCCTGCCTGGTTTAACTGTTGTATTTATACCTGGACAGGACTAAAGAATATTCCACACCTACTGGGAAAACTCATGAATATGCAGTTGAACACAGAGGCCTGAAAAGAGTTTTTGTTACTTTTTCGTATGACACAGAAGACTTTTGAAAGGTTTCTACAGAAAAGACAATACATCTGCTGTAACGTGTTATTTTGGTCAGTGCATGCTACAGACCTACCACAACTGTACTTATGTATCATAAACCTTCTCTTTCTCAAAAATGTATCTTTATATCTTGTCTGAAACTGGCAGAAAACTGTTTTGGACCTCAAATATTGCATTTCTTTTAAATATTTTTTTCTCACATATTTTTAATTTTCACATTGCTGTATCTGAACACAACTGTGTATGAGGCCGAGTATGTGGTAAGTCTGACTCTGTAAATTTAGTTAAAATTAAACAATTACACAAAACAATATAAAGTATTTACTAAAACAACAATAGAAATAGAATAAATGTTTATTTGTCACATGTACATTACAGCACAGTGAAATTCTTTCCTTTGCATATTCCAGTTTGGAAACTGGGGTCAGAATGCACGGTGGGTCGTGGAAGCACATCAGGCCCATATTCAATGATTTTGAGTACAAAAATGACAGCTAAAAGAGGAAAAAGGTGTATGATGATTATATTTTTGTACCAGTTGATAATTTGTAAAGAATTGGGTGGATGGATGAAGAGGTAGATAAACAAACTCACAAACATAAACAAACAAACAAATAATGAAATGCTTTGTCTGGTTTAATATAGACATGAATTTAGTGGCTGTATTTAAGACTGTAAATGGGAAGAGGCAGGAAGTGGAAGCTCGGTGGTGATGTTGGATATTTTGGATCAGGAGATGATTAGTGTAAATTGCAGCATCATAAGTTGTCCTAGGTGGCCCTTGAGCAAGGCCCTTTACACTCAAATGTTCAGTTGGATAATAAGATAAAATGAACAAAATGAACTACGCATCACTTTATTTACTTCATATTGAAAACTAGCATCTTAATTTATTTATTATTAATTCTACTGTTAACTGACCTTTTTAGTTATTTAACCCTCGTCCATTGTTAGGAAACAGTGGCTGACGTATCGTTAGAGTACTTTCAAGGACACACACAATAAACTGCTGTGAAAATATATCAGATTAATATTTTCTCTGATTTTTATTGATTTATTTTTTCTTAAACCTATCATCACTTCTGATCATTAAAAAATATCAATGATTTAAAAAAAATGTAATTGCTAATTGAATTAGTGATGTCACATACATGCAGGGAAAACACGCATAAAATGACCAATTTTAGAATAAAAAAATGTATAATCCGAGTTTGTTTTTGAACATATATCACTGTGAGATGGATCACTATTACTAACAAAACTGATGCATATGTTCGTTTTTTGCAGCATCAGATTCATTTTTTGTTCTTCAAATTGTATTGCTTGCTCTATTGGGTATGTGTGTGCATGGATGTGTATGTTTGTGCATGTGTGTCCATGTGTGTGTGTATTTGCTGGCGCGTGAATGGTGTTGTCGGTCCTTTACAGTGTGATTTGCAGCAAATCAAAGACCAGAGAATTGTCCAGCTCCCAGCTCTAGGAAAAGCGTCCTACTTAACAATTTTGCTAAATCCCTCTAGAAAGACTGGACACACAACACATACACACACAACACACACACACACACACACAGACACATATATGGTAAGTCTTTTCAACTGCAAATATGCTAATTGCATCACGTGATATGCTGTAATTACTGCCGGAGAGTCTGAAAACACACACATCGCGCATGTAAACACATTTAACCCCTTCCCATTAGGGGGCGCACTACTAACTTTCCCAAAATGCATGCCTATAGAATGTCATGGCGGCTAAATAAAATAACGTCGTTATAATTACAGTCAATGGAGAAAACAACAAATGTGGAATAAAAAAACTAATCTAATACTACAACAAAACTAACAATGCATCAAAGTCAGTTTTGTTACAAATATTGACATCCAAAACTGTGATGAATGGTGAAAAAAACTGATGCCAATCTTATTTTATATTCAAATTAAGTTTTTGTGTGTTTTTTTGCATGTATGTGAGTCAGATCTGGCCTAGTTGGTTTGAAACACTCTGTTTCTGGTAAAAGTGCTTGAAAAGTAAAACTTGAAGTAAAAATGTATACAGTGTCCGCTCCATCTTTCTGAATGAAGTGTCTCTAATGAATTCATTCAAAATATTAATTGGAGACAGAATTCAGCAATGTTGGTTATACATTACAATCAGTTTAGTGTTTGAAGGGAAATAGTTAAAAGGTCATCGTGTGGTTGATGTTGTTTTATCTTAGAACCTGAAATTTGATGTGTTTTTAATAACTTTATAAATCATGAATTAATTACAGTAAAATGTGACTTGCTTTACATCTATTGGTGAAAAATAATCACCACAGTAAATCCCTCATCCATGATAATCAATCAAACATTGTGAGGTCATTGGAGGACATAGTGTGATTCAGTGCGCTCACATGTAAGTGTTTTTTAATATTAGTTATTCAAATCAGCTTCATGGAGATTCTGTGTGATGATTTTTAGAACGTACAACTGCTGGAGAAAACACACACATTCTATTTTTGTATATTTATATTCTTTTATTGTCATTTTTCTCATTTAATACCAGGAGTCCATGATACGCCTCATGCTCATGAACCTCATGCCACCATAGTCATTGAAGTTCCTGTACTCTCCAGGCCTGAAGTACCACATCCTGCCTCTGTAGTGAGGATACTCATACATGAGCCAGTGGCCGTCCATCACATTGCAGGACATGCAGCCGCCGGACCAGTGGTAGCGATCCATGAAGGAATCACAGTCATCCATCGACTCCATCATTGGACCCATGAAGTTGTCCCTCTCATAGAGCCTCATTCTGTAGTTTCCTCTGTACTGTTGGGTAAGAAAAACATAATAGGTGTATAATTTTAGGGTGTAAACATTCATACATCGCATATACACTGTAAGTCCTAAAGTCCTAAAAGGACTTTCAGATCCTAATAACATACCATGGGGATCATGCGGCCGGACCTGATGCAGTTGTTGCCCCAGCCCCACATGTTCATGTAGTCAGCGTAATCCCCCCTCCTCATGAAATACTGGTTTCCCATGTAGTTGGTGCGGTCGTAGACCATCCAGCAGCCGCTATGCACCCTGCAGGAGTGGCAGCGGCTCATGTAAGAGAACATATCGGAAAAATCACCAGAGCACTCGTAGGAGCGCCCCATGAAGTTCCTGTCCTCATAGAAGGTAACCTGTTTGGGGGATGAAGATCAGAATTAGTTGACTTCTCACAAGTTCAATGACACGAAAGACGTCTTGGGATAGTCTTACCCTGCCCATAGTCATGATTACTGGTTTGGCTTGTCCAGACTGATCCACTGGGTAAACTGACATCCTGCCTGGTTTAACTGTTGTATTTATACCTGGACAGGACTAAAGAATATTCCACACCTACTGGGAAAACTCATGAATATGCAGTTGAACACAGAGGCCTGAAAAGAGTTTTTGTTACTTTTTCGTATGACACAGAAGACTTTTGAAAGGTTTCTACAGAAAAGACAATACATCTGCTGTACCGTGTTATTTTGGTCAGTGCATGCTACAGACCTACCACAACTGTACTTATATATCATAAACCTTTCTCTTTCTCAAAAATGTATGTTTATATCTTGTCTGAAACTGGCAGAAAACTGTTCTTGGACCTCAAATATTGTATTTCTTTCTCACATATTTTTAATTTTCACATTGCTGTATCTGAACACAACTGTGTATGAGGTCGAGTATGTGGTAAGTCTGACTCTGTAAATTTAGTTAAAATTAAACAATTACACAAAATAATTTAAATTATTTACTAAAACAAGAATAGAAATAGAATAAATGCCTTTATGTTGTCACATGTACATTACAGCACAGTGAAATTCTTTCCTTTGCATAACCCAGATATTTTGGAAACTGGGGTCAGAATGCCGAGTTAGACATTATACAGCACCATAATCACCATCATACATGTAATAAATGAACAGCGCATCACTGCAAACTAGCATCTTAATTTATTTATTATTAATTCTACTGTTAACTGACCTTTTTAGTTGTTTTAACCCTCATCCATTGTTAGGAAAGAGTGGCTGATCTATTGTTAGAGTATTTTAAGGACACACAATAAACTGCTGTGAAATGTATAAGATTAATATTTTTCCCACTTTCTTTTTTCTTAAAAAGTCAATAATTAAAAAAAAATGTTATTGCCAATTTAACCAGTGACGGTACAGACATGCAAGGAAAACACACCCACAAAATGACTTATTTTGGTGTAAACAATTTTGTAAACAAATCTGTCATTTTTGTTTTGGCCATTCATCATCATGAATGGTCAAAATGTGTCACTATTAGTAAGAAAACTGACTTTGATGCATTGTTAATTTTTATTTTTTTTTTTGCTCTTCCAAATTTATTACTATTGTGAACGTGTGTATGTTTCTGCATGTGTGTGCATGTGTGCGTGCACGTGGATATTCTCGCGCATGCGTGTGTCGTCGGTCTTTCCAGTGAGACTTGCACCAAACCAGAGAATTTCACAGCTCTCCTAGGAAAAGCTTCCTACTTAACAATTTTGCCAAGTCCCTCTAGACAAACTGGACACACAACACACACACACACATACGGTAAGTCTATGAAAGTGCAAATATGCTAATTACACTAGGTGATACGCTGCAATTACTGCCGGAGAGTCTGAAAACACACTTGCGCGCATGCGCATCTCTTTTTGCCAACGTTCACACATAGGCACACGCAAACACACCTAGTGTCATCATACATTAAATAAGTCTTATAATGAATAGAAGGAATTAATACAGTCAAATCGCTTTTATAATGAAACATAAACTAAGCTTTCAATCCATAACGCTATTTCATGGTTTTTTGGCGTCCGTTTAGATATAAAACATGAAATTAACCTCTTCCCATTAGGGGGCACTACTAACTTGTTTACTAACTGGTTCAGGTAAAGCAGCACCTTAACCACTGAGCTGCACCCCCCTCCTATATAATGATGTCATGTGCATTGAAGAAAACTTGTCTGAATTACTGACACCTAAAAAAAAATTATATGAACATAGATGTGTGTTGTTGTTTTTGAAAGTTTCTGTTTAGACATGTGAATAGTATCTAGATGTGTTGTTGTTTTGACCGAATATGAGTTTGGACACAATGAAAATTCAGGAGGCAGCAAATTCCTTTCCAAGTATTTTTTTAGTATAAAAATGACAGCTAAAAGAGGGAAAATCAGCAATGCTGGTTATACATTACAAGACTTTGTGATTTTTATTTACCATTGATTTTAATGCAGTAATGAAATGTCAAAATGTGCTTGATTCAATAAAATGTCCTCTACAATCAGTTTGGTGTTTGAAGGGAAATAGTTAAAAGGTCAGCGTGTGGTTGATGTGGTTTTATTTTAGAACCTGAAATGTAGTCCTTTGATGCTTTTTTTTTTAACAACTTTATAAATCTTGAATTAATTACAGTAAAATGTGACTTGCTTTACATCTATTGGTGAAAAATAATCACCACAGTAAATCCCTCATCCATGATAATCAATCAAACATTGTGAGGTCATTGGAGGACATAGTGTGATTCAGTGCGCTCACATGTAAGTGTTTTTTAATAATTAGTTATTCAAATCGGCTTCATGGAGATTCTGTGTGATGATTTTTAGAACGTACAACTGCTGGAGAAAACACACACATTCTATTTTTGTATATTTATATTTTTTTTATTGGTATTTTTGTTCAGTTTGCATTTAATACCAGGAATCCATGATACGCCTCATGCTCATGAACCTCATGCCACCATAGTCATTGAAGTTCCTGTACTCTCCAGGCCTGAAGTACCACATCCTGCCTCCGTAGTGAGGTCTCTCATACATGAGCCAGTGGCCGTCCATCACATTGCAGGACATGCAGCCGCCGGACCAGTGGTAGCGATCCATGAAGGAATCACAGTCATCCATCGACTCCATCATCGGACCCATGAAGTTGTCCCTCTCGTAGAGCCTCATTCTGTAGTTTCCTCTGTACTGTTATGGAAGAAAAACATAATTGATGTATAATTTTTCTGTCCTTCAGACATGCATATACACTTATAAATATATATTTCAGATCCAGTAACATACCATGGGGATCATGCGGCCGGACCTGATGTAGTTGTTGCCCCAGCCCCACATGTTCATGTAGTCAGCGTAATCCCCCCTCCTCATGAAATACTGGTTTCCCATGTAGTTGGTGCGGTCGTAGACCATCCAGCAGCCGCTATGCACCCTGCAGGAGTGGCAGCGGCTCATGTACGAGAACATATCGGAAAAATCACCAGAGCACTCGTAGGAGCGCCCCATGAAGTTCCTGTCCTCATAGAAGGTAACCTGTTTACGGGATGAAGATCAGAATCAGTAACGTCTCACAAGTTCAATGACACGAAAGACGTCTTGCGGATAGTCTTACCCTGCCCATAGTCATGATTACTGGTTTGGCTTGTCCAGACTGATCCACTGGGTAAACTGACATCCTGCCTGGTTTAACTGTTGTATTTATACCTGGACAGGACTAAAGAATATTCCACACCTACTGGGAAAACTCATGAATATGCAGTTGAACACAGAGGCCTGAAAAGAGTTTTTGTTACTTTTTCGTATGACACAGAAGACTTTTGAAAGGTTTCTACAGAAAAGACAATACATCTGCTGTACTGTGTTATTTTGGTCAGTGCATGCTACAGACCTACCACAACCATTTTTATATATCATAAACCTTTCTCTTTCTCAAAAAAAGAGATTTATTATTAAAAAGTAATATTATCTCATCTTTGGAACTGTCAGAAAACTGTATTTATTCCACTACAACATATTAATATTTATTCAGGAATTATATAATATTCTGTTTTTTGTTGATTTAACAATTAGCATGATTAGCAATTAAAATTGGTGCCTATGATTCATATGCCTGAATTTCTTTTATTATTATGGTGACTTAAAATGACTCCATCGCTCTGTACTTGGTATGATAATACAGTAAATGATGA
Source organism: Kryptopterus vitreolus (assembly GCA_030449085.1). Classification (NCBI taxonomy): domain Eukaryota; kingdom Metazoa; phylum Chordata; class Actinopteri; order Siluriformes; family Siluridae; genus Kryptopterus; species Kryptopterus vitreolus. The sequence goes on along the minus strand of JACRUU010000028.1, from coordinate 7,898,198 downwards.
CCAGGCTTTTTTAATTATGCATATTACAATGAAGGAGGGGGTAGCGCAGTGACTGAGGTATAGCCAACCTGCCACTGTTGGGCCCTTGAACAAGGCCCTTAACCCAACTGTTCACCACGATCACTGTATCGATACTCTGACTGTACTCTGGTGTTGTTTGTGACAAGCTTTTAAATTTTTTCATAATCAAGATATTTTTTTAAAAAAAAGCTGTTTCAAAAAATGTTATTACGTAAACAAATAAGACACTAATCAGAGTCTTGTTTGTACTTGGTTATTCAAAAAGGTATAAATGGCATTTTTGTACAATATGTCCACAGGCAATCTGTCTCAATCTGTTCCTGGGCACCATAATGAACATTCAATAACTCACTGTATCGTCTGTCTTAAACTCACTTTATCCATAACTGGCATAACAAAGTGCGTAAAGAAAAATGATTTAAGATAATCGAGGGAAACAGTTTGTGAAATTGCCTGATCCACTGAAATTGTACTGAGGAGAGTATTTACCACTGTATACCATTCATAGTCGTATGTAGAATTTGACTACCTTTCTTTGCATAAACAACAATGTCTTTTTTTATGCAGTACATGCTAATATCAGGACAATAACAAAACTAGCAAAAGGAACTCTTGAAAAGTTCATGCTGGTTTTCTTATGGAGCCGTTATAAGAAAATAAACTCCCTAGTTATACAACCCTCACACCTCCTCCAATATTAAGTTTATATACATATATTTATATATATATATATGTATGTATATCGCATACACACACATTCTTTTCTTGACTACAATTGAAAACCAAATCTCCATCACAATGTAACAGCTCCCTTGTCTCTACTATGTGCTATCTTCCAGAAATATCTCCACATCCAAACTTCCTCCCAGCACATCTAATGATGCAACAGCAGGAAACCTGGAGAAAGTGACACCAGCTGCTCGTGGCAAGCACTTACAGCCTCTGATTAACAGCAATACATCATGTGTAGGGTTAGTGGGTTATCTGATTTCCTTCTAGCTTACCATCTACACAGGACACTTTGTTAATGGCCCCCTCTAATTGCTCATCCACTGGAGCAGGTTAGTGTGTGTGTGTGTGTGTGTGTGTGTGTGTGTGTGTGTGTGTGTGTGTGTGTGTGTGTGTGTGTGTGTGTGTGTGTTTTTAGCCAGTGTGCTATTTATAGCTGACTTCCTGGCCAGTGTAAATATGTTCCCTGTTCTGACAAATAATCAATACCATAACAGGTGAACACACATTGACCTTGTCTGCTAGATTAAAACTGTGTACTGCCAAGATTTAGCTCAGCGGGAAATCTTTGTTCAGTGTGCTGAGTGTCGTTCGGGACTATTTTCAGCCGTACACCAGTGATATTACCATTTTTAAACATTTTTAATTTTGACAGCCGGAGCCGGAGTAGATTTGAGACACGGCACTGAATCTCAGAGTGCACCTGACAAGATGTTGGACAGTTAATCATTAGAACACACACACACACACACACACACACACACACAAATATCTTAAGGGAGCTTTTTTTCTTTCTTTTTTTTTTTTTTTTTTTTTTGCTGAGTCAGAATCCTATTTGGGTTTTTGCTCTCTGGTTTTGGTTTAGGGTGCACAGGAAACATAGTTAATATAAAAAAAATGCATTTAGCTAAGGATGGTGTAATGGGACGAATTGGTACACAAGTTTCCTGGGCAGTTTTAAATAATTATATAAATAAGTGTTGTTTGCAGCAAGTATTTCTTTTATTTATTTATTTATTTATTTATAACACTGCATCCCATAATACAGGGTGTCTGGTACAGCTGCGCCGATTCAGAATCGACTTCATCGCTTTCTCATTACAAGCAAATCATTGGAAAGTGCACTGGGATGCGGGCTTAGGAAAGCCGATAGCGAATGGCGCGTTTCACCTTTCCAAACAACACCGATGAGGAAACGCCCTCAGGGCTCGATTCACACCAACAAAAACGCCGCATTTCTCAAAGATCTTCTCCTGTCGTTTCTAACAGTATAACAGCGCTTATATTTCGGGCGTTTATATCGGAGAAATCACGTGAGCGAATTTTTCTTGTGGGGGGAAAACAATGAATGAAATCCTCTCTATCAGTGAAAACTTGGAGGGGAACGCACTTTGATTTGGTCCCGGCTGGCTTTTTTCACCTCTTGCATACCGTGCGACGGCCGAGGCATGATTTGACAGTCATGTAAATGTGTTAATGTAAACTTCTCACCGATTATGTGGTGTCGGAAGGGTAATTGTAAAGGGCAAAAGTGTTGGTGTGGGTGCCAGAGAGATGATTTGTGCATGTATAACTGCTGTAAAAAAGAAAAAAAGGTGTTAAAAATGAGTGCTGAGAGCACTTTCACAGCTAGTACTGTCTCGTCACTTTTCAGCACGGGCGAAAATCACCTACTGTATATAAAGAGCTCAGGAACACACATGGCACACAGAGACACACACACACACACACACACATACGCATGCATAATCCTGAGGGTGCCATTGTCTGAGGCTGGTGCTGTACTAGCCTCTGAAAACATGCCACGGTACTGAGTCATAGTCTAGAAATAAACACGTGCAAACAACAACATGCCATGGAATATTTCAACTTCACTGTATGGATATATATATATATATATATATATATATATATGTATATATATATATATATATATATATATATAATAGATATATATATATCTATATATATATATATATATATATATATATATATATATATATATATATATATCATATATATATATGAAAATATGGCTGCATTAGGTTCTAGCATTAAGGAGTCTCGTAGTGTGTAAACCCCATACATACAGTAACATTGTATGTTTCCGTCATTGGCGGTTAAAAGTTTCTACAATATACCAACAATTAACTGTCAAATAATATGTGGAGCACCGTGGCTTAGCAAGTTCGCCTCACACATCCAGGGTCAGGGGTTTCGATTCCCGTCTCCGCCGTGTGTGTGTGTGTGTGTGGAGTTTGTGCATGTTCTCCCCGAACCTCAGGGGGTTTTTGTCCGGGTTCTTTGGTTTTCCTCCCCCGGTCCAAAAACATGCACGGTAGGTTGATTGGCACCTTGTGTGTGAGTGTGTGTGCGCGCCATGTGATGGGTTGGCATTCCATACAGGGTGTGACCTGCCTTGGTGTCCCCCTGTGACAGGCACAGGTTCCCCGGATAAAGCAGTAGCAGATGAAAGAATGAATAATATTATGTATATCCGGATCGTTTTTCAGTTCTGCTAAGATGAGGCAGACATAACAACTTCACTTTGTCTGTGTTTTGACAAAAAACGATTCACTTACCCTAGAATTCGTCTGCGCCGACCCCCCCCCCCCCCCCCCCCACACACACACACACCCCCTCCCATGACCTTCACCTCATTGTTTTTCCTCAACATACATCACTTGTAGTCCTCTAGCTAGCAATTACACTGATTCCGTTTCATTCTTCTGAGCCAGTTAAGCAGATATTGGAGGAGGAAGGGGGGGGGGAGGGGGGCTGTGGGGGTTAATCAACATGTACGGCGTAATTACCATAATTGGAGCATTGTATAAGGCAAAATAGTGGTTTCTTTCAAACACGGCGTCCTCTCCCAGAACATTCTGTCGCTCCCGGCGCCATTAATGCACGCGTACGAGATTTGATTGAGCGTTCGGTGTGGCCCTATTAATTTGCTAATTGCACAGAAGTGAAACACCCCATTGAAAACAGACAAACACTAATGTAGTCAAGCTCAAACAACCAACACCTGTTGAGGATGAAATTGCAGTGTAACCCAGACGACGCTAAGACCTGTGTCTATTATATAGGGAATTGTCTTGACTTGACTTTATAATTATTCCTGACACACACACACACACACACACACACACACACAACACACCCATGCACACATACCCGAAGTATTCTCGGCCATGGAGCCGTCCCGTGGGCATGGGCTGGAAACAGAGTGCAACCAGAAATCGCAGGATTAGCAGGAGGCATGAGCCAGGCATTCTCCATCCATTTCTCTATTACTCCCAGTTCATCCCTTTTTCTCTCTCATTCTATTCAATCTGCTCTCTCGTTCATCTGATGGCTCCGGGCCGATAATGTCGTTTCAGTGAGCATGCGGCCGTTTCTGTATCGCCCTATCGGCTTTCTCTTTTCATCCGTCCTCGTCTCTCTCTCTCTCTCTCTCTCTCTCTCTCTCTCTCTCTCTCTCTCCCATCCCTCTCCCATTCCTCATGTCCTCCCTCTATTGTGAGACGGAGATTAGAAGGACAGTGAGGTGTGGCGAGGGCAGAGTGGAATCTTATTTGGATTTCGCCGTGAATGGACACGCCGGGATTGCAGGAGATCCATCGGCTCTTTTTTTTTTTTTCCCCCTCCTCTTTCTCCGGGCTCCCCTGATGATTCCTGTCTTCCTCTGTCACCGGTGTCTTGCCTTGCATCACAAAAAACAGGTTTTGACAGGAGCAAACGGCAGCACAGCTTGTTATCGTGTTGGAGTAGAAGCCTTACTGGGTGATCACGAAGAGGTGAAGTGACACATCTGAGTCAGTACAGATGTTCCACAGCATCAGGTTTACTATCAGGGTAACTTTAGATTAGACTGTTTATGAGCCCGTAGGCATCGGAGTTGCAAATTGTGTTTTTTTTTTTTTTTTTTTATTAAAAAAAAAAAAAAAAAAGTAAGATTCTTTGTAGAATAAAATACACTTTTATCCAGAGAGGCGTGAAATTGAGACGTGATGCGAAGGACGGCTTGAGAGTGAAAGATTCAACAGAGGCCGCCGTCAATGCCAAACTAGTCAAGTCAAGTCGTCTTTATCGTCATTTCAACAATATACAGTGATACAAAACGTTTCCTTCATTCTAAACTAAAACAGAAGAGAAAAACTAACTAGGAAGAAGAACAAAGTGCAAATGAGAAGGGGGGGGGCAGTGAAGACAAGACAACAAACAATTCACAGTAGCGCCGAGTGTGTTTTACACGTTGTGCAAAAAAAAAGTAAGGAACAAATAAATGTGAAAGATTTTAAATCTAAGCATTGTGAGCACTCATAGATGTAGATAGTATACAAACAAAGGGCTTTTTTTGTTGTTGTTTTTGTTCTTTGTCCATAAAGTGTGTGTGTGCGTATCAGGTCCTTTGTGTTGAGGAGTGTAATGGAAAGAAGTTCTGGTTGGCAAGGCCCGAATGCTTCTGTACGTCTTTCCAGACGGCAGGAGAGTGAGAGTGAGTGAGTGAGTGAGTGAGTGAGTGAGGATGAGTGAGTGTAGTGAGTGAGTGAGTGAGTGAGTGAGTGAGTGAGTGAGTGAGTGAGTGAGTGAGTGAGTGAGTGTGAGTGAGTGTGTGTGTGTGAGTGAGTGAGTGAGTGAGTGAGAAGTGAGTGAGTGAGTGAGTGGTGTGTGGGTGTGTGTGTGTGTGTGGGTGTGTGTAGTGTGTGTGTGTGTGTGTGTGTGTGTGAGAGATCAGCCACAATGTTGGTAGCTTTACGCATGCAGCGTATGGTGTAAATGTCCAGGAGAGAGGGAAGAGCGACCCAATGATCTTTTTAACCAAATAGTTTAATGAAATTAGTTGTGTTAACCCCACTTTATAAGTGACTATTCAATAGCAATTATTGACTGCCGTCAATCAAATTATTTTGATTGCTCCAATTACGGATTAGCTTATCAAAAAACACATTTAGCAGAGAGTCTGCCAAGGGATTTACAGCCACAGTGAAGCTGCTGGAGGAATATCTGGCAAAATAATGATCCATCTTGGCATGACTATAGTCTCTTCATTCATTACACATCTGGGCTACGGGGGTAAGGCTGCTAAACCGCTTCTTGAGAAAATGCCAAAGCTATAAGAAAAAAAAAAACACCCAAATCATGTTTGGAGAAATGTGTTTTGGGGTCCTAGACCAATTCCAAAATGTGTAACAATTCCATCATTCCAATAGGGATGTCTGGCACAACATTATACCTGTGGTTCAGCATGTTATTCAGCAAGCTTTGAGGCGAGTTCATTTCTGCCAAAAACGAGTGTTTTTTTTTTTCTTATCAAGGTAGCGGGACTCATGAAGCACTACAAATGTTTGTCAATTTTAGTGCCAAAACTCCTAGTGTCTTCTGGTAAACTAAAGATATGATGCTGGTAAAATATTGCCAAATCATGATTTGGCTCACTCAATGGGCTCGTGGCTACAAAGCCTAGCGTAATGTACCAATAAGATAGAACACACATATTCTATATCCTAAAATTATTATTATTATTTTTTTGGGGACTTTTACACTTAATTCTTTATGTATTGAGTTTGAGGATTTTCCTCAGTTGTTAGTTATTATTTAGTTTCTCATATCATTGTTTCTGGGCTTACATTTCGAACCATCCTTCTATTATTATATAATAGAAATGCATTATTCTTACCCTGGGAAACCCGTGCAGCACCTTTTTCTAACAGTGCACGATGTAACTACACATTATTTAGGCTTTTTCCCGGAATAATGCGCAGCAGGAAACCAAGTGCCGGCAGTCAAGGTTAATATAGGCAGATCCATTATATGTAGTCAAAATACAGCCAATTAAGACGGAAAAATAGGGATGCAAGCAGAGTGCGAGACAAGCGTGATTCTAGGAAGCATTTGGTTTTGACTCTGCACGGTAAAATCAATGTGGCCTTAAAGCCCCCCCGGTGAGCAAGCCAAGGGCAAAGGTGACGAGACGAAAACCTTTAAAAAGGAGTTGCAAGAAGGAGTCTGAGCGGTGAGCAAAGTTCCTTCTTTAGCCAGCACTGGGAATAAGGGTTTAGCCTTGTTAAAGTTATCAAAATGGCCTGTGTGTTTTTACACGCCTAATCCTAAAAACATATAAGAGAACATCCTCTCCTGCTGTTTAAATTATAGGGGTAACAGGTTCCTTTAAGAACAAGGCTGGGGATCTTTGTGTTTAGATATACAAGACAGCAAGGCAAGGCAAGAATCACAGCAATGCAGCAATACAATCATTCTCCACATTTCAAATTCTTCCCATATCCCAGCTAGTTTTTTGGAAGCCCCTGAAGCATAGAGGGCCTTGCTCAAGGACCCAAGAGTGGCGGCTTTGGCGAAACATCTGTGTAAAGCTGTCCATTGTTCAAAGCACTATACAAATAAAAATGAGTCGAATTGAATAAGGACATATCTTTTTAAGCAAGGCCTACATGTAACACACAACACAACCTTGTACAGTGCATGCGATGTTGCTAATATTATGAACAAAGGCTACACGAATTCTTCTCCAATGCCTCATCCCGAGGCTTCCTGCGCTTCCATCAAACCTTTAAAGAGGAGACGCTGGAAAAAAAACAGGCCCTGGACACATCCTGAAGCATCTAGACATGTGCCAGCTCCCTTTGGATTTAATGCAAAGTTTTGACATTGGACTACTTTGGCTTAGAACAATACTCACAATCACACACTCCAGTCTTCGTGGTAGTTCTCACGTTGTATCATTTATAATCACACTCCTGATTTGAGAATTGGTTTGATTCCGGGCTCGTCTCAAGGTTTCTTCCTCATTCCACCCGAGGGAGTTTTTCCATGCCACAGGCTTGCTCATTAGGGATAAACACACAAATCTTTTATACTTAAATTCTTACATTCTGTAAAGCTGCTTTGCGACAATGCTATGAAAAAGCGCTATAGAAATAAATCAAGTTGAACTTGGAGAGAATTCATAATTTTTGTTATGTATTGTCATAGAACCCTTTTTTTGTAACAATGGAGGTTTCGAACTAATATTAACAACTTGCAAGAGTTCGCTAGAGGAAATTTGTCAGTTTCTTAAATACACACTAAAAAAACAAATAGCCTGACTTCATTCACATTTCTCAAGACTTTAATATAATCACTTAATGCACTTGCTTCAATACAGGATGTTTTACTGCCTTGATCTCAATGTTTCCAAGATATACTGTGGCTCCACCATGATCTGGATAAAGTGCTTATGAATTTAAATGCACTATAATCCATTTCTCTGCTTCATATTAAGGTTTGGTTTTATTGTTTGAAATTGGACTGCCAATATAAATCACCAGTGTACAAAAAATATATTCTTATTTTTATAACAGCAATAGATTCTTTATCTTATTATTATTATTATTATAATTATTATTATTATTGTATTTTCCCAGCCTCACATTCATAATATTTCTAATGTCATGTAAAAATGTCCCTTAGATATGTGCGAAATTTTATCAACACCATTTTATGTAAAAGAAGATTAAAAACCTGTCAATCAATCAAAATCATTCACCATTTAGCCGGAAAAAAAAAAAAAAAAAAAAAAAAAAAAAACGTATTTACTTCCATCCGTGTGGAACTCCACATCTCTGTACATTATAAAACAAAACTTCTATCCCTCTCATCACGAGTCACTATTCCTCCAGTTTAGAAATGAAACTGGGTTACATTGCCAATTCCCTTTGAGATGTGTTTGTCTCTAATGTTCAAATTTTAATCTGTTTATATTTAGACATGTCTCTCGTTTACTGAATAATATATGCCCGTTTTCATGCAACAACTGCAGGAAAAAAAAATAAAAAAGAAAGCAGATAAAACATTCCTTTAGGGACTGTTTTGTTTTAACCATGCTAGAGGTAAATGCTATGTAATTTCATGATTTTATTTATTTATTTATTATAATGTACAAACAATCATTTTCCCAGTCTATCTAATAAGCAACCATAAATCTTCCATAAATCAGTGTGAATCCAAAAAAGAATCGCTATGAACCAAACGTATAATTCTTTAGGAAAAGTGCTTACTCGGTGCTTAATTGTTGCCTAAGAGAATTTGTATAGATTCATAGATTAATAATTACCACCGAGACTTCAGACGATCAATGTCAATAGCATTAACTGTGCTTGTCTAATCTCTTTACTCACGCATTAAGATGATACCGAATAAATCATCTGGGTTTTATCAATGGCTGTGTGTGTTATAAATATGAAAAAAACAAAAAATGACTATACATTATATCCATATTTTCGAACAAATATGCTATAGCAATGTTTGAACGATCAAAAATTGGGTTACGTATAGGACGGGTTATTAATGAAAAGTAAAACATTTTTTTCAGAATAGTTAGATCAGTTAATATAGCGTTTATTGTACATTATATAGCCATTATAACCAATTGAACGCACAGCCTAATAAGCAACAAGAGCAATGACCTTCCCTGTTCCAAACAGGATTCTAAGAGGGGGGAAAAAAAGAGGACACTGAGTGAAACAGATAAGCAGATATGACATTGTTTGTGATTAAATGTGTCCTTGAAAGCTCTACATTGAAGTTAAAAAAGGAAACCCTGAGAACTGTTTCTAGATGAAATTGGAAGAAGACGATGCTGTTGCTGGTTTTGTAATATGTATGATAAACTAATCTGTAACCGAGATGTTTATATTAGCGTTTACTATAATATAATAGTACTCCTGTGAAATTTTGGACTATATAGTGTATTTTGAATGGTTTGGGTTGGGAAAAAAAAAGAAGGATCCGTAATTATAAGAGGAAAAAGTAGGTCCAAAAAAAAAAAAGTTTCTTTCTTTGTAAAATGTCCATGTAAATCTACTCCAGAATATAAGAATAATAACAATGCAGCATTTTATTTATAGGCACCTTTCTCAAGGACACCGTACAGTAAATAACAAAGCAGTAGGTAAAAAAAAAAAAACACCACCACATAGACGCATGGTATCCGAGGAGCAAACAAAGAAACTGAAATAGGAGAGATGAGAGTGATGGTGCAAGCAAACTTGGAAAAGTGTGCTATTTTGAATAGGTGAGATTTGTCTGGAGGTAAAGAGTCTCAGAGCAGAGCAACAGAATGCCCTCTCCAACCCCCCCTCCCCTTTTTGGTGGCGAGACGGGCGGCAAGGAACAGAGAGTTGAAGAGAAAAGGCAGATCTCAAAGAACGAGAGGGAACACGAATATGGAGAAGATCAGACAAGAAGGTTGTGAATAGCAAGTGATGCCTTAAAAGTTCGAATTTTAAAACTCGACCGGGTGAAGATACTGCCAAATCCGGAGTGATGTGATGAAATGTAGGAGTTTTACTGCTACTAATAATAATAATAATAATACGGGCAGCTGAGTTTTAAACCAGTTTGCGAAGGGATTTGTGGGACAGACCATGAAGAAGGGAGATACAGCGATCAATACTGTGAGCAGGATTAGCAGTAGCAGATGAAGATACCCCGACCGGATTGATATGAATATGGGATTGAGAAGACGTCCAGGAGGACGCCCGAACTCTTAACCCGACTAGACAACGGTAGGACTATGACTGGGACTGAAATAAATGCAAACCTAGAAGCGCTCACGTCTGTGGATACAAATTCTCCCGGCCACATCGTGCACAATTGTGCCACTGTGCCATCATGTGGCGCTGACAGTTTTTGATTGGGCATTCTGATGGCCTACTGATCCGAAATCAGCGACGACACCGAGAGGGACTCCGAGACACGTTGGCAGATTTTTAATGGAAGACGCCGCGAGAGATGAGATCTGTCACTCGCATAATTTGACGTGTAGCTCCACTGCTGTTAATTTGGACGTAGCTTTTCTTTTTTTCCCGAGTCGCCTTTTGTTTCTCCCCTCTATTCATCCCTGTTTTTTTTGTGTGTGTGTGTGTTTCCTTTCTCCCTTTTTTGTTCCTGGAGATCCTTAATCCTATGCAAATCCTATGCGCCGCAGCTGTCGCCAATTCCATATCACAGTTCTCTCCCTCTCTCTCTCTCTCTCTCTTTGACAGTGCGACTGTGGGAAGAAGGAAAAAAACATGCAAAGACAAAGAATCAGAGAACGAGGGGAGTGAAAAAAAAAAGGTGAGAAAGGAAGACATGCACGCTTGAGGAACGGAAGCCGTGAAAGTTTCCTCTCTCCCGATCTAGAGGCTTGGCTCAGTTCTCCTCAAATGAAATATAAGCTGACTCGAACCAACGCCAAAGCAGATAGCATGCTGTGAGATTTAATATCCAGTAGAGAATTCGGTCAATTAAAGCCCGGCCATGAATGAAGAAATCAGCCTGACAGCGTGCATCCGAAACTCAGCCAGGGTAGAGACCGAACCAGCATCCATCCATTTTATTTACCGCACAGCTTTCTAATTCCTAATTCCGATTGGTCGAAAGGTGTTCCTTTCCCACAACACCTTCAACAGGTTACCCTTTTTACCGTTCATTTCTTATTCGTTGTTATTTGTATAGTGCTTTTTTACATTTTTTTTTTTTACACAGAATGATAAAAAAAAGAATATATATATATATATATATATATATATATATATATATATATATATAGAATAGTAGAAAATCTAATTAGTATAAAAAACCACAAAAGTGCACAAAAAAAGGTGACAAGACAATAATTGTGCAAAAAAAAGGATTTGTTCCTACATAAAAGATGAGATAAATAGTGTGATATGATGTAAACATTTGAGCACTAAAAGTTCGGAGTGTGCAAATGTTTGTTTATTATAATCCTAAAGTCCTATCATGCAATGACATCATCATTTGGAGGTTGATTTGGGTGTTTATTAAGTGTTCATTATATCCCCAACACAACTGGATTGGAACTGGACTGACACACACACACACACACACACACACACATACACACATACACACTTTATGGACAAAACAAAACCAAAAAATGCTGTTTGCATAATTTCACACAATCCTACCTCTGAGTGCTCAAATGTTTACATCATATCACACTATTAAAATGTTTTTTTTTTTTTTTATATCACAATTGTACACAACATGGTCGGTTCTACTGTGTTGTGTTTATTGTCTTGTCACTCCCTACTGTGTAGTGCTTTTTTGTGCACTTTTATGCTTTTTATTACTTATTATTAGTCTTTCTACTTTTACTTTGTGATTAGTTTAGAAGTATGCACAGTCCTGTTCCTTGTTAATGCATGTTATCTGTCGTTGCACCTTGGTCCTGGTTTAAATGTCCTTTCATTCCACTGTATATTGTTGAAATGACAGTAAAAGCCTACTTGACCTGACGATAAATAATTTTCGGATATTATTACACCCAATCTCGTGAATGATATAACCATGTTCATTCTGTGCGTCGTAGCGAAGCAGGAATGCTTTCAATCACACCAACCCATGTCGAAAAAGACGAACCTTTGGGTGATACCGGTCACACCATTTAATTACAACACGTCGCGGTCGATTCTTTTCCCGTAATCGCATGTTTTATTCCATGCCGCCTGAACGAAACGCTTTGCTACCGAACAGCGAGTTTTGGCAGTCCTGACGAATGAGGAATGAATCTGTAATCAATGTAATATAAACACTGTAAACGGAACGAGTGCTTGGTGTTTGCTTTTGGCGCTGGTGGTTGCTGGATTTGATGTCACTCGACAGCATGTGACAAGCATAAATGAGGAACTATCACCCTGCTAAATGCTTGAAAAAAAAACCCGTACATTACCACCTGTTTGATGTTTTGTTTTTTTTTGCTGGTTTTTTTCCATTAGTTGTGTTGACAAACACAAGGCTGATTGCTCAGTAGTACAATCAAATCTAATCAGAGTTGAGTCGTATGACCTACAAATCTAACCCCGGACTGCTGACACGACACATTGACATTGACACAAGCATTATTAATTACTGGGTATTACAGGAGGCGCCCGCCGATAAGGATTCGCGTCAAACCTTTTTCGACAATCCAAATCCGGCTCCTGGAATGTCAGGGCAAAGAATATACACGTAATACCGTAACGCTGACATAACTCATAACATGGTACGACACTGTCATAAAAACTTTAGAGCGGCTGTGTTTCGAATGACTCTGACCTTCACATAAAAGCTCGGGAAAAAGTGCGTAAAGCTGCCATGCACTGTAATAGCCATAAGCAAAAATATGACATTCTCTTCATTCTAGGATACACATAACTCTCTCTCTCTCTCTTTTTATTTATTTATTTTTCTAGTGCGCAAAGATGACGTTGGATATCGTTAGTGTTTCCCCCTGGTGTACACTTCAGAAAATAGCGCATTTTTTCGTTTGTATTTATTATAACAATTTATTTCTAGACATAAGTAAAAGAAACGTTTGCATTGAATATGAATGAGGATTGAATCTGTAATTAATGTAATATAAACACTGTAATATAAACAGAAAGAGTGCTGCTGTTATAAAGGACCTACCTGCTGTGTGAATACAGTGAGTACAGTGGTATAAATGTGATATAAAGATTGCATGGGAGTATTATGTTATTATAGGAGTAGGAACTCCAGATATTGTGCTACCTGCTATGATATCAGTGTCAAAATGCAATCGTTGCTATAGTGACAACACTGGTCTCACGCTACGTATAAATGCTAGTAACATATTTGCCGTATTTTTATGTCGGTGTCTCTTTGTGTGTTCTTTATAGTACACACACACACACACACATTTTTCATCACTGCTCATGTCTAGATGTTTTCCACCACGCCTTATTCCATGCTTCTCTCATTTCATTGGTAAGTGTATATTTAAAGGGATACAATAGATGCTTCACTGTCCTGGGCAGTGATCTAATTAGTACCGAGGCCCGAGCTAGACACACACACACACACACACACACTCACAGGCAAAGACGCATGCACACATACACACTCAAACAGTGCACTTTAATGCTCTTGCAAAATGCTAGTGAATCTAACCACGGCTTTTACTCTGTGTGTGTGTGTGTGTGTGTGTGTGTGTGTGTGTCAGTTTTTTTCCCCCCTGTTAAACTTTCAGAGATGAGGGTGAGCTCTGTGAGAACTCTGTGAAATCGTGCTGTTTCTGTGAAATCTGTCTCTCGTGGTGTTCTCAAATTGGCCCAACATTACGGAACTGCAATGGCTGTCGACTCGACGTGCGGATAACGTGTGACAAACAAACACCTGCCGTCTATGTGATAAAGTGTGTTTGTGTTCGTGCGTGTGTGTGTGTGTGTGTGTGTGCGCGTCTGCGCTTTGTACCTGACAAGTGTCGCATGCCACAAAAACACAACACCACGACGTAAAAAAAAAAAACGTCTTTGAATCCCAAACAGTGGTGTGTTTGCAGCACCCCGTATCTCGTCTCCATTCACTTTGATTTATCCGAAAATAAAGAGTCACGGTGTGATTCGATCTGGTCCCATCTTGTTTTTGCTCCGGCCTGACACCAGCATCCCACCCTCTCGCAGGCTGACTGACAGCCTCGGTCGCCGTGGTGAGGTGGGGTTGCTGGGATGAGGTCCGATAGACTGATGAGGGGACGGATAGCAATTTGGCCTACAATTTGAGAGAGATGGAGAAAAGAGTGAGGCATAAATATAGAAAAGGATGTTCAATAGAAACAGAGAAACTCGCTAAATTACACACACACACACACACACACACACACACACCACAGTCAATCCGTGTGCATACATGTATATGCAAAAACTAGCAGGAGGAACATTTATGAAAAATTCTATTCCTCTAAATTGAATAATAACTCACGCCCTGGACCTTTAAGTTAGAAATCACTCTAAACACTCTCCACCCTCCCTCCTTCCTTCCTTCCCTCCCTCTTTCTCTCTCTCTGAGTGGATGTTTATGGCAGGAGGTGATGACTGTGTGGAGTGCTGTTCCAGTACATTAGTGATTTATTACACCATTAGTTACTGCTCACTCCACACACACACACACACACACACACACACACACACACACACACACACTAATATAGATGGTATAGCACTCCTCAAGGGGCCCAGGTATCACATTGTTGTTTTACTGCGCACTCACATTTTGTGAGGTCTAATTGAAAAATAAATAAATGCCTCGTGCTAGAAATGGGACCGTATTCAGGTCTAGACGACTTCTTAGGTTTTAGATCTTGACTAACCTTGATAAACATTCGGACAACATCTTATTAACCTTACTGGTCAGTAGAGGTCGCTTATTTGTCTATAACAGCAGCTCGGACTACACTTGTGAGATCGAATATAATGAACTTGTTGTATTGCCTTATTAATGTCTGTAATAATTAAGAATCTTTTATTGCAAATGCAATACCATTTTTGGAAGGAGTCTCCAGTTTCAGCACTTTAAATATGCATGTATACTTGTATATTGTGATCATTGTGTTGTTGTTCCATTCGATTGTTGGAAAAACAATCAATTGTTGGAGATGCTGAGAGTATTTTCCTTCTTCTGCCCAACATCACGCCAGCCCATTGTTCATTGTTTATTGGCATTGTAGCGTTTATCATCTAGCCAAACGGTATACGCAAAGCAAACTCGATGTTTGAGATCCTATCTGCATCTGTAGTTAAAATCAGTGTCAGAATTACCATCTTATGTTTTATAGTTTCACATATATAATATGCCAGGATTTAATGTTGTTCTCGTACTGCAAAGCGTTTACGGCTGTTTATGCTTATGATTTAAGAAAATCGTTTTTTTTTTTGCGCCATCGTATACATAACCGGCATTTGACCTGATTTTTCATTGTGAGCATTCAGAACGACGGGAGAAAACCTGCCATGCGTTTGTTTATACAATAAATCAGCGCTTGTAAAGGAGACAATTGCTTTTTTTTTTTGGTCAGATGCTTTTAGGTAAAGCAATTTACAAGTGCGAAAGCAATTCACACACAATGCCGAAACTTTAAAGGTAAAAGGCTTCGTTAGAAAAAAAACCCCACCAGGTTTAGGCTTTTGAATTAATCTAGAATAGTGTGACATCCATTTGTCGACTGAGATTAATACAACAGTAACAAATGCAAAGAAACAAACACGCACGCGATCTCAGAGTAGTTACAGCGGTGTCAAAATAGGTGTGATTTCCTATTTTATTTTGTTTGGTTTTTTTTTTGCATGTTTGTCACACTTTCATGTTTCAGATCATCAAACTAATTTCAATATTAGTCAAAGATAACAAGTAAACACAAAATGCAGTTTTTATAATGAAGGTCTTTTATTATGAAGGGAAAACAAAATACAAAACTACATTTGTCCCAACTTGCCCTCTAACCCCCCCCCCCCCCCCCCCCCCCCCATTCCCTACCATGCTAAAACATAATTTAACTTTGGTTTATCACACCTGTATCCCCACCCAGGCCTGATCACTGCTATACCTGTTCGCAATCAAGAAATTACTAAATGTAGTAGACCAAAAGATCCTTAAAAGCCAAACATCGTGCTGAGACCCAAAGAAATTCAGAAACAAATGAGAAAGAAAGTTAAGTGAGATCTGTGAGTGTGGAAATGGTTATAAATCAATTTCTAACGTTCTGGGAAAACGTCCCAGAAAACATCTTGCTGTTCCCCAAGACTGTTGGGAAAATACTCTCGTGGACTGATGAAACAAAAGCTTTTTGGAAGGTGTGTCAAATTCCATCTGGCGTAAAAGTAACACCGCATTTCAGATAAATAAGGTCATAAAAATGGTGGTGGTAGTGTGATGGTCCGGGGCTGTTTTGCTGCTTCAGGACCTGGAAGACTTGCCGTGATAAATGGAACCATGAATTCTGCTGTCTGCCAAAACATCCTGACGGAGAACTGTCCGGGGATCTGTTCGTGACCTCAAGCTGATGCGAACTTCTGCAGAAGGACAATGATCTGAAACACACCAGCAAGTCCTTAAAAAGGGGTTTCACGCTCGAGAACCATCCGACGTGGTTTAATTACAACAATTGTGTAAAGGTGAGTGGAGCGAAATTCCTCCACAGATCACTGCAAGTTATCGCAAAATGCTTGATTGCAGTTGTCTGTGCTGAGGGTGACCCAACCGCTTTTATTTTTCCCTTAATACGAAAAAACTGTGTTTACTCTTGTTATCTTTAACTAATATTTATTAATATTTGTTCGATCATCTGAAACACTCAAGTGTGCCAAACATGCAAATCAAAATAGGAAAAAACAATCCTGCCAACACGTTCACACCAGACACCTTTAATCAGCAATCCAAGGTCAGTATGTAGGCCAGGTTCAATAGTGCACAACATACACACTGGATAATCTATAAAATAAACCAACCAGCACAAGAAACAAACACAGGTTAATCAATGATAAGCCGATCGATAATGATCAAAACGTGAAATTTACATTGTCGGATGTCAGATTGGGATAATGTATATGAGCTGTTGAAATAATACCAGGAAGTCGTGGAAGGAACAATGCAATAGTACAATAGGAAAACTAGGGAGTTTGTATCAGACGTGTCGACGGGTCCGTGTGTTAAGGTAGTTTGTTGTTTTTACACACATCCATTAGATGTGAAACAAATAATATGGAATCGGTTCACTTCACACATCAGAGTAAACAGAGTTTAGAAGACAAACACCTGCAGGGGAGATGGTTTTCTCTACGGCGGGCCTCTAGTCCACTCTGAAAGCTGAGAAAACACACCACTTACAAAAGGTGTGTGTGTGTGTGTGTGTGTGTGTGTTTGTGTTTTTCCCCCCTTGTGTTATCTGTCAGTAAACCCAGAGTTTTAGTCCTGAAGGAAAATCTGGTCCATTGTAGCTCTACTGTATATCAGGGCAAGGCATCAGTCTGTATAATTGATGTAAAGGCCCTAATAATTAGTGATGCTTGCAAAAGTGTGTATTATAATCTCTCTCTAGCTTCGGGGCAAAATTTTGACTCGTCCCGTAGTTTTTGTCCCATCGCCACCTCATATCGCGCGGCTTGATGGTGTGAGGTGTGATATTACTTTTATAAAGAATCGCGCTGCGGAATTCCGAACCCGGGGAGAAAAAGCAGGGAATTTTTTACCCATAGAAAATGAATAGGGCCGGACTTTCGTGCCTCACGGTTCGGCCTGTGGGAGTCCGACATGCACATATCTGGTCGTAGGTGGATCCGGAGTGGATCACGATCATATACCTCCCGAACTCCACACACATTTGGAATTTCGGGAAATCGGCGAAATTCCAGGCACATAGAGAATAAATGGGGAAATTTGACGCTCCTGACATGCATATTTGACATATCCACTCGTAGGTGAAACGGACTAGGTTGTGAACACATAACTGCCGCATGGCGTCACATGACCCCAAACGTGAGAAATCTGCGAAACTCGGACAGGGGTGATGTGATATGTCTAAACGCTGGGCACATCGACAGGACACCGTATAATTTGATGATGTCACCCCGTCCCATCCAAAACGGCCGTTTTTGGTGTCTAAACACTCATCTTTCCAAATGAGCTAGCATTTTGAAGTCAGCGCTAAATATTAAACGAACCAGGCTGTAAGGGGGTCGCGTCCGGAGCTACGCTTTGCATCGGCAACATCACTCACATTTTCTTCAGTAAATTTCTCTCATGTCATATCTAGTAGGTATAATGTTAACTATGGTCTTGAATGTATTTCTGTACGTGCATGGGATTATCAATCTCATTAAAAGGATAAAAACACATTTCTAACCCACATGTAAATGTAACAACAGTTTCCATTCGTGGGTGCCTCTACTACTTTTGCAGACTTCTGTTAAAATCATTTCACAGCTTCAGCGTAGAATTTCGCCCTTTTTCAGGAACCGCCGATTTTATATACTCAAAAGTTTATTAAGCGTGCAAAAGCCTAATTTCAAGACATTCTCAGATTTGTGTGAGAATGGTCGGCCTGTGCACGGAATTAAAGTTCAAAGCCTCGGGAATAATAACAGCTTTCAGTTTACTCATTTTATGCTCCAAGAATCCGCGAGAATAAAATAAATAGGGATGAAATGTGAAGGCACTCTAAAACAGTGTCACCGTGGGCCACATCAGCATTATGGTTGTCCTCGAAGGGCCTGTTGTAACTATAAGACAGTATTTACACTCTGATGAGCGACGCCGCCTCATAACACAAGACATAGCGGTTTTTTTTCATTGTATTTGCTTTCCCATCTTTATTGGAAGTGCCTTCCATATGCATTTTTTTTTGCTTCCTGGACCTTTTGGGATCATTCTCACTTCCGCTTTGGGAAAAAAAACGCTGATGTGGAATACACTGCAATCTAGAGTCGTCACTTCGCAAGTAACATAGTCATACGGATTGTGGGAGATGTAGTTTATTGTCAGTGCTGTCTTTAAAGATGCGTAGCCTTATTTTAAGACAATCATACACCGAGGGGGTGTAGCTCAGTGGTCCAAGGCGCTAGACTACTGATCAGAAGGTCAGTGGTTTGAACCCCGGCCAAGCTGCCACCTTTGGGTCCTTGAGCAAGACCCTTAACCCCATGTGCTCCAGGGGTGCCGTATTATGGCTTACCCTACGCTCTGACCCCCAGCTTCCAAACAAGCTGGGATATACAAAGAAAGAATTTCAAAGAAGAATTTCACCGTAACGTATAACACTTATGTAATATTATTAGTATAACACTTATGTATATATTATTAGTTAACAATGTATCTACAATATCGTTAAACAATGGTTTTGTTAATTATAGCCAAAATGTCCCATAACAAAGAATTTACATTTGTAGTAACAGTTAGAAATGAAATACAATTAAGTATAAAAAAATAACAATATATTATAAAATAATTTCTTTCTTTCACATTCAATGTTCTCCATTAAAGGTGTTAACAAAAAAACAAAGTATTGCAAAAAAACAAAGTATTGCAAAAAGGATTAGAATTATTTACTTACAATGAAAAAATTGCAGTAGGACATTTTTCAAACCTGTCAGTAGTTTAGCGTAAAATAGGTACATTTATTTATTTATTTATTATTTATTTTACATAGTATTTACTAGAAAATTAGCAAGCAGTACTTTTGCTGTATTTTGGTTGTTGTTGTTGTTACACGTTACATGAGAGTGCATTGTTTTATCCCATCAGAATAATCCATATGAGATATCATGTAAACATATACAAGCACCCCCCCCACCCCCCCCACCCCCCCCCCCCCCCCCCCCCCCCACCCCCACCCCCCCCCCCCCCCACACACACACACACACACACACATACAACATGCAGAAAGTCAAAGTTGTTTTAAAGTCAAATGGATTGTAATAGTAGTCCCAGCCATGCCCAGAGGAAGAGGTAATGTGTAGAACAAAAAACACTCATCAATTTTAAATGAGTAACTGTATACGTTACAGTCGCCTCTTACAAGTGTACAATTCCAACCCAGCGCGTCCTAAAGATGCACACGTGTGGGAGAATCGAGAGAAGGCTGAAAACACACACACACACACACACACACACACTCAGACTGTAAAAGCATGTGACTCCATGCGCACAAACATGCTGACTCCACCCCATAATCTCTCTGCATATCTCTCAGTGTATCTTTCTTTCGTTCTCTACTTCTCTCAAACACACACACACACACACACACACACACACACACACACACACACACACACATACATAGCCTACTAACCTCAAAACTTCAAATGCACTGGGCTGAATCCACTTGGCTCCACCCACACACACTCTCTCTCTCTCTCTCACACACACACACACACACACACACACACACACACACACACGACACCCATACTATGCTGAACTTTCACTGCAAATAACTGGAACTGTCAGGACACCTGCTCATCATCCCTGATTCCAGTGATTTAAAAAAATCCCTCAGTGCCTGTGTGTGTGTGTGTATGTGTATGTGTGTGTGTGAGACAGACAGAGAGAGAGAGAGAGAGAGAGAGAGAGAGAGAGAGAGAGAGAGCCTGAGGCCAGTAATTCGACAGTACCAGGATAATGTAATAATGTGCACATTAAATTAATGAATGACTAATTCACCAGGGGCAAGCAAGGTTTAGTTATGGCGCATAAGCAAAGCTAATTACATTGTATAGAACAGAAAAAGAACACACAGATTATTATTCTAAAAAGTATTGTGGCAAGGCAAAACATAAAAAAAAAAAAAAATCTAGGTCATATGAGGTAATGTGTGCAGAAGTGTGTAAGACCTACTTTGGTAGGCGGTGCAGTATCGGTTACCTCTCTCACTCGTTCTCTCTCTCACTCTCTCGCTCTCTCTATCTATCTATCGGGGTTATTCTATAAAAAGGTGCTGCATAGCAGTGGGTCCCTGTGGTGCCCATTACTGCCTGGCTTCCATTCATCACCAGCAAGTAAGCATTTCACATCTCCACAGAACTCCAGGAGCCATTCATTAGCAGACACTTCCCTCTTTCCTTCCCCCCACCCTCTCCTCCTTTTCTTAGCGATGGTCACGCCATACGTACTCCCGAGTACCTTCCTTTACTTCAAGGAGCTGGGCCTTTTCTGCTGACGTGCTAGTCTTGTCCCCATACTCTTCCTACTCTCCCCTCTGTCTCTCTCTCTCTATCTATCTCTCTCTCTCTCTCTCTCTCTCTCTCTATCTCTTACCATCACTCACTTACCAGCCCTCTAACTTTCCCTTTCGGAAATGGAATTATTGCACATTGGTGACTCAGTGCTGCCCCCATCGTGTAAAATACACATATTGCAGCAACAAAGGGTTCATAACAAAAGGCTACACAGGATAGTTTTATTTTTATTACTATTTACTATTACTTGATTATTTATTAAAAAATTTTTTTAGCTATTTTAATGACACTCCACATTGGTTACTTGGAAGATACCCAGATATTCCAATCTCACTTTGTGAGATATAGATATTACACTCATACCAGCAGCAATTTGTTTTTTTTTTTTGTTTTTTTATATAGCTAAAATGCTTATACTGCATTTGACTAAACGTATATAAACATATAACACCCTGACTAGGAAAACCCTGCTCATCTTCCATCTTTTCACCGTCACCGCAACCCCAAATTCAGAAAGTGATTATTATTTTATCTCATTCTCTCCTTTTTTATGTAATGCCCAATTGTCATAGAAACGCACTATATTGTCAAATGTTTGCGGACACCTGATCACAAGTATGATATGTGCTTTTTTAAGCATCGCGTTCCAGAATAAAATAGCCTTTATTTTACACTTTCATTTTCACAATTCTTTCTTTGAGCTTGTTTGGACGCTGGGGTCAGAGTGGCCGGGTCAGCCGTGATAGAGCACCTCTGGTGCACAGCGACTTGATCAAGGACCTAAGAATTGAACCCCCGACCTTCCTATCAGCAGCCCACTGTGCTATCCACTCTCTCCAATTAGTCCCGATTTGCCCTTATTATTCCTTTCACTCTTCTGGGGAGATTGTGAGGTGTGCTTGTGGATATTTGTGTCCATCATCCACAAGGGTGTCAGTAAATTCAGGTTCTGGTGTAGGTGAGGTGAGGTCATCCCAGACGTGTTTGGTTGGGTTGAGATCAGATCTCTATAGCGGGCCACTTAAGATCTTCCTACGCCACATATTTGTGGTGTATCACATCTTATCATATTGCATTAAAGCACATGCTACGAAGGTTTCGTGCCTCCGGTTTGGAGTAGAACGTATGTAGGTTACATACTGTATGTAACCCTGACTCCTCTGTTTGACCCCACCTTGAACCACATGGATAATCTGTACAAATGGAACGTCACCAGCGGGGTGATGTCATAATCAGGAAGCATGAAAGTACATAGGAGCGGAGATGCCACTAGCTGCTGAAAGGGAAGCTTCGTGGAAGCTAGAGATGTTCGAGCGGCATATTCAGACATGTCAGGTTATATCAGGTGTCCCATTGTCTTTGTCCTTATAGTGTATGATTATGAAAAAGAATCTTCATAACAAAACAAGGTCACGTAAATCTTAAATCTTGCTCGACATATTTGTTTGCTGAATCAATAGCATGTTGACTTTCTTTTAGATGGACTTTGTTTACAGCTCAAATTCACATTAATCGTTGCCATGCTTTCACTAGAAGAAGTACTATACATACCTTTTAAACATAAAAACACAAAAACACAAATGTATTCCTTTTTAAGGCAGCATTAATTATATTTCTCTATGCCTTAATAGATTTCCTGTGTCATAAATGTCCCAAAGTCAAGTGTCCATGCCAAGCTAGGTGTGTGTGTGTGTGTGTGTGTGTGTGTGTGTGTGTGTGTGTGTAGGGGGTTTGTGTGAATGTGGGGGCTGGATGCTTTTTGTGGTATAACACACCTGATTCAGCTCCTGAAGGGTTTGCAGGAGTCAGCTAATGAGCTGAGTCAGGTGTGTTAGAAGAAAAAAAAAGTTTACACACTGACCTGGTGCACTGCAGGACCGGCACACACACACACACACACACACACACACACAATAAAATCCCGTTATGGGCTGCATGGCTTTTGAGTAACGGGGTCTAAATAAACACAATTCCAACTGGTTTAAATAAATGTGATTCCAAACCGGTTCAGAACGGTTGCTTCAGTAATGCTGCTAATGGATTCAGGCAACATTTAATCTTAATTTATAAGCTAATTGTCGAACACTTGCATGCTCGCGCGCGTTGTTCCGGATTGATCGCTTTTTTTGCATATGAACAACTGTAAAAGATTAGAGTGTGTAAACACTATGCGGATGATGGCTACACAGGCATCTTGGCTTTTGCAGCACACTTGTGTTAGCGTCTTGTTATTTCCAGTTCAAAAGATGATATTTTAACAAGGGGAAACATCAATATCCCAAGGCGCATATCGAGTTTTTCTCTTTGCATAAAAAAAAAAACTATTTCAAATAAGACCTTTAAAAAAAAATAAATAAAATAAACTCTCCCATAGCGTTATGCGTTTAAAATCTCGAAATTGAAGGCACATTCTGTGCACGACGCTCCAGTCTGGCTTATCTAACCAGTCAGCCACGAATAAAGACGGATATTAATAGAATTTGATCAAGGAATTAAAAAAAAACAAAGGATCAAAAAAGAAAAGAGTCACGATTCTTAATTAGATCTTAATTCAGTAATTGTAGTTACACTAACACCAGAGCATTACATGATACTGAACAATTAACAATACAGCGGAGAAAAACTTGTCACAGGCTTTAGTTTCAGTCTAAAGAATTTTAAGTTAATAGCCTCATAGCGAGTGCTATTTCGGCCGGAAAATGTAACTCTTCCTTTTCTCTGCGTGTCCCTTTACTCCAATTATAATAAATCAGCATGTCCGCTTTGCTGAGATACGTTTCGTTTCCGGGCTGGGAGGCAAACGAGGCTGATCTCGTGAGGAAAAGTGTGTCTCGTGTGGTTGGATTCCGTTCTAATAATCATACAGTTCCAACCCTGATGTGTCGTCGATATGCGTCAAATTGCTATTGTTTGAAAGCGGATTGATGTCACCACTTTTCCCAACACAAAACATGTTCAGGTCATGTTTACTAATCTATGTCATAGTATTGCTTCATTTAATGTTCAGATCGAAGATTTGACCATTCTGATGGGAAAAATACAATTTTACACTTGTCATTGTCACACAGCAGCTTTCCATAATACAATTAATTATGGCGCGTGGGAATGAAATGAGGAGACCCTCATTTGGGTGTAGGCAGAATTGTTGTGTATCCATGGCAGTGTAGAAGTGTCCCCACTCTCCTGTGTGTCTAAGGCCGGTCTCCGAGGCGTCATCAGCCGGAGGTGGGTCATCGTAAGGGGTCAGAGTGTGTCAGTATATAGCTCAACAAAGAGAGAGAGAAAAAAAAAGAAAGAAAGAAGAGTTAGGCATTATCACAGTTGCAGTGTCAAAAAAAATCAAATATTTGGTTGTCATGGAGACACCATGTGGTTCTGACAATACCTGTTCTTGGAAAAAAAAATACTGTGTAAGCATAATATGGACTAAGAGCCTGAGTAAGAAATGACATTATAATATATAGCAAGGAGAAAAAAAAACGCATCTTCAGTTCTGCGAGATATAAAAATATCCCAGAGGATGATTACCCATGGGTACATTCTAATCCGACTATACATGTTCACTGTGTTCCCTGTTGCCTATAAACATCCCAAAATCTTTGCCTTTTTTTAAAATTCGTAAGGCCAAGAAATTTCTGTCCTTTATTTTTTTTCCTTTTCTTATGAGATCTATTAGAAAGAGTCTCAATGAGAACATTCTGTCGCCCTGTACAATCTGTCATATTTGATGCATGATTAAGAAATCGAAGATAAATATCCCCCGCAGACACAATGAGGAAAAGGAGAATGGCACCATTATTCACTGCGAGTACGAAATTAATAAGCTGCGGTCTTAACTTGGTGTGCGTGCGTATTCTTGTGCGTCTGTGTGTACTCGTTATCTCGCAGGCCTCCTGTTTCTCGTTCTCAGAACAGGAGTTGGGAGCCGTTGCCAGTTCTTCACCAAACATCAAATGCATCTGCGTCCTTCGGCTTGGTATGTACCGGACCAGAACGGGGCGGGCGAAGAAGTGAAGGGCAGGGGGAGGGATATGTGTTCTGTAACTATAACGGCGCATTCGGTAAAGTGTTTATTTGGCTACGCAAACAGTTTCATTTTATTGCTAACAAATACGTCGAATAGGCGCACGAAATTGTTGTGGAACATCAGCGAGAAAAGTTATTCCCTGTCGTAACTTATCATTCATTCATTCATCTTCTACCGCTTTATCCGATCTTTCCCGGAGTCTGTGCCTATCGCAGGCGTCTATGGGCATTAAGGCAGGATACACCCTGGATGGAATGCCAACCCATCACAGGGCACACATTCATACACTAGGGACAATTTTTCCAAGGTGCCAATCAACCTACCATGCATGTTTTTGGACCGGGAGGAAACCGGAGAACCCGGAGAAAAACCCCCCTGAGGCACGGGGGAGAACATGCAAACTCCATACACACATGGCCGAGACGGGAATCGAACCCGGACCCTGGTGGTGTGAGGCGAACGTGCTAACCACTAAGCCACCGTGCCTCCGTTGTAACTTATATCAGATAGAAAAATGTTTTTTAGTCTTTATAAGTTAGTAATAATAACAACAACACAGCATTGTTGTGCCGGAACAGGTTTGAAAGGAAACGTAAAGGAAATGTAATGCCATCCCATCCAAAGATACTGTAGAGTGCTGAGACTGGAAACCATATCCCAAATGCCCTTATATGTTTTGTTATGAGGCAAGGTTAATATAGGTTAGAAAAAACAAAAATTGGAGATGACAGAACGAATAATATATATATATATATATATATATATATATATATATATATATATATATATATATATATATATATATATATATATATATATATCTATATATATATATGCTCAGTCGTATATCAAACAAGCCCATGTTAGACATTCAACTGCCTCTGGCTTTAAATCTATACAAGACGTCTAATTAAGAAAATCTGGTTTGAAAACTCCCACTCCGCCCTGGGTCGTCTCCATCGCCTTCACATCCCTGTTTTACTATCCATTTCACTCTCCCTCTCTCTCTCTCCCTCTCCGTCTTTCTTCGCAGGGATCCTCCCCGTGTCTCCTGCAATGCCAAGGCTCTGAGCTCTTTGACCTGTGAGATCAATACCGATGACTCTCATTTGATATTGCACTATTCATCATGGGGAAAGTGCTGCAGAGCTAAGCGGCCCTGGTCTCTCAGAGGCAAAGTGTTTTCAGATATGGGGCAGGGCTTGGCTTCCGAGGGAGGCTTCTACTGTAATAAATATACCGAAGGTGTAGAGAAAATGATTAGCGGTGCTGTGCTTCTAATTAGATCTTTACTAAAAGGATCATTATTTTAGTAAGTAAGATAAGGGGGGAAAAAATCCGCTTTAAGGT
Organism: Kryptopterus vitreolus; assembly: GCA_030449085.1. Taxonomy (NCBI): domain Eukaryota; kingdom Metazoa; phylum Chordata; class Actinopteri; order Siluriformes; family Siluridae; genus Kryptopterus; species Kryptopterus vitreolus. The sequence goes on along the minus strand of JACRUU010000028.1, from coordinate 7,871,552 downwards.
TGCGACGTTATAACCAGGCGACTGTTTACATCATTCAAACGGCGAGATATTCGTTGCGTATTTCTCGCTAGGTTTGACGACTTCATGTTCCATTAATTACTGCGCCCGGATCCCCATTTGATACAGTCTCCCTTTTTTAATACCGTACATATGATAACTAGACGTCTAGAGAATCGTCTAGAGTTTGGTGACATTTTCGCTCGCACCTGAATGCCTTCATCAAATGCAGCCATTCCACAGCTTTTATAGCGTTCACTAGATATTTTAAAGAAAAGACAAGCAGATAGCAAGGTCTGATATGCTTGGCAGATTACCATGCAATAAAAAAAAAAATATATATAATATATATATATATATATATATATATATCAAAAGTTCAGCATTAAAATATGTCTATTCCCTGTGTGAGATGTTAGAATTAATTACACACACAGAGAGAGAGAGAGAGAGAGAGAGAGAGAGAGAGATCCGGAAGGTTACACCTGGGTGAGGTGTAGAATTAAGATAGATTGGTAATTATACAACAGATCTTGAATCTGATTGGCTAGAAGGCGTTTCTATAACAGCAGTTCTGGGCAGAAGTTCAAGCTGAATGTTTCCATAGTAGCAGCTTGCCCATGGCTTTTACAGCAATCCTAGCTTAATAGTAAATGTTGTTTTTCAGCAATAACAATGTTCTTGTTTTCTCAGTTTTAGGTTCTGTTTTGACAATTTGGTTGTTGGTTGGTTGTTGGTTGTTTTTTTTTTAGCAAAGACAATTTTCTAATCTTTGATATGAAGTCAACCATTTATAAACATACTTTACAGCTGTAGTGTTTAAGTTTTTAAGCCATGAGTAATCTTGAAAAAAAAAAAAAAAAAAAAATATATATATATATATATATATATATATATATATATATATATGTTTTCTTAAACAGTTTATAATAATAATAAGACAGTTGTGGTTCAAGAGGAATAAAACACTTCAAATGGAAAAGAAATAACACATTTACATTGCATTTGCAGCATTTGGCAGACACACCCTTATCCAGAGCGACTTACAACTGAGCAAATTGAGGGTTAAGGGCCTTGCTCAAGGACCCACTAGTGGCAGCTTGGTGATGGTGGGGTTTGAACCCATGATCTTCTGATCCAACGAGTCCAACACCTTAACCACTGGCATCCACCTCCCTAACACCTCCCTAACCAACCCGAGGCCACCATAACTTTGTACCCGGATGCATTTCATTACGCCACAACTGATGATTTTCCAATAAACACTATGCAGCGTCACATCGTACTCCTTAAACACAGGAGGCACATTCCATTTAAGCTTAAATTGAACTAAACAGCCATCAGCACCAACCCCTCCTTCCTTCCTCTCCTTCCATTTCTCATTTGTTAGAGAAAATGAATATTCATTTCACTGTGGGGATCGTGTGACCCGTTCACTTTGCATCTCCCAAGGTTTGTACATTAACTGAGAACTCAAGAACAATTTCACAAGGCAGTAATTAATCACTACCTTGCTATTTCTTGCTTGATTCCAAGAATTTACTCAGGAGAAAAATAACAGGAATCCAAAAAATGTCATAGAGTGCAAAAGAGAAACACAGCAGTAGCCACCATGAGAAATGTGCTTATTTTCCGGGATGGGGGGGGGGGGGGTGTGGTGTAGAAGAAGGAAAAAAAAGACAAGAAAAGAAAATTAGAATGATTTTATGTTCTTGATGGGTTTGCCACAGCTACAACTATAGTGCGGAGACGTGGCTTTGCTTTCCAGCGTCGCAGTGAATCAGATGCAGGAATATTTTAACACATTTGAGTTGTTGACAGCGTGTCAGATTTTTCAGAGGAATGTTCTGTCAGTGTGTGGAAAAAAAAAAAAAAGTGTCCTTATTTATTTCTTGAATTAATTGAATCGCAACAATCTGCAACACAGGACAGTCAAGCAAGCCTGTATGCTGAAGGTCTATTTATCTAGTTTACTATTTAATATGCATTTTTAAATATATCCACATGTATACTGGTGTAATACCATACAAGAATGTCATAGGCATATGATCTATCGATATTTTATTGCATAGTCATAGTGCCTATCTCAGGTATATTCGGGCATCAAGTCAGGACACGATGCATTGGCATGCCAACCCATAGCAGGGCACAAACACACACACACACACTCACATTCACACACTAGGGACAAGGTTCCAAGGTGCTAATTAACCTATCCTACATGTTTTTTTTTTATAATCCGGAGGAAAACCATAGAACCTGGAGAAAAACCCCATGAGGCACAGGGAGAACATGCAAAACACACACACACACACACATGGCGGAGGCGGGAATCAAACCCCCAAACCCATGACCCTCTTACAATTATATTTCTCTCTTTTTATTCACAATATACATATCTCGTGTAGTACATGTAAGCTTCATAAAGGCGTTATGTCAGATATTTCAGGCTTGCGAATGCAACTCGTATGCGTTAGATCATAATGAAACTTGAGTCCTGTAGGACGGCAAACTATGTCACACACCACTGAGCTGAAACCACTAATTACCAGCCACAACAGACTAGGTGCATCTCCTCAGCTCCCATTCTTGTCCTTCTCTCTCTTTCTCTCTCTCTCTCTCTCTCACACACACACACACACACACATACGCAAACATTAGCTCAACCTTATATTCTGCACCTTGTGTTACATACTTTGTCCTGATAAGCATTGTAAAACCAAAAATGCTCTCATATTTACGCAACACTACCCAAACACACTATCTTAATAGCATATATAAACACACACACACACACACACACACACACACACACACACACTTTGTACTCTTCACACGAAAGAGCCACCAGCAGATGGTTCGTCCTCGTAGCGACACTCAATATTCTCGATCAGACTTATTAAACTCCTCCTTGTAGCTATGAGGTGATGAAATGAATGCCTATTAATAAAACCAATAACACTCTGAGGATAAAGCTGGTGCCTGCGTTTATTTACCAAGAGACGTCTCACAAAGTTGCCTCTACGCACTCTTCTCTGCAATGATAACTCCTTTTTCGGAACAACAACCTTCCCCTGTGACCAGGTTTTTCTCGCGCGCTCGGGTGTGCGACACACTCACAAATGTGTAAGGTGTAATAAGCGTTTTTTGTGTTTCATAACAACGCTAGTGCATTTGTCGCCTAATTTTTTTAACTACCACAGGACATGAACTGCAAGTTATATATATTCTTGAAATGTTTGGCTGTCTATAGAAAGAGCCACGATTCATTGCTTGCACTTAAATATATAGAGGGGATACTAACCAATAGCTCTGGACTGACAGTCATTAAGGTTTATACCACTGAGTCACCCCTTATAACACTTAAGGACACTTCTTCAGATAGCTTGAAGACAGTACTAGTCAAGTGGCACTGCTGTCTTCATTGCCAGAGAAGGTGTAGTTGAATTTCCAATGAAAATGATGCTTCGCACGTTATTAATTCAATCAAATATTATGCAGGTATATTTGTTTTAAAGATCTGGCGACCCTGTAGCGCACTTTGTATGCCACCATGCATGTACATGTTTAAAGCCGGTATCAAATATAGAGAATCAAATATACATCAGAGCACATCGTGCCACCATTAGACAAGTGCTGTCATTGCATCTCGTGCTCCCTACGTATTATTCAAGCGAATTTATCACCTTTTAGCAGCATAATATATTTATTTATTTATATTAAAAAGAAAAAAAAAAAAAAAAAAAAAAAAAAACACTACATCCAGGTGCTAGGGCATGTATTCTAGGTGCTTCAAGAAATGTATGCAAAGATCAGTCCTTGGATATTGATGTTATCGTCGTTGATGAAAGGCCAACTCCATTTGTACCTTCCACATGGGGTCAGAGCATCTGCTGCCCCAGAAATGAACTTCAATCATATCACGCGCGCTTAGAAGAGCCGTGGCATCCGCGGCCTAACCACGCTAGAACATCGTCAATAATGTATAACTCGGGAAGGAAGTACAAACAGAAGAGCTGACACTTCACTGCTATTTCTATTAAACCTTAATGTCTGATTGCAGCCCCAGTCACTTCTGCTTGGCTATAGAGAACGTGTCAAACATCTAGCATTTGGTGCTGGGAGACTCCACCTGGGCGGGCTTACATAATATGTATGCTGAGAAGGAGAATTAACACATACACATTCACTCACACTAACATCATCTCTGAAGGCTGGGTACTGAGTTATCTTGAACGGAAACGCCAATTCGACTTTATGTACACATACACACACACACACACACACACACACATCTAAGCGTTTTAATATTTTCACATATTCCAGTGATATATCTAATCCCTAAAATGAAAGGCTGTATATAAAATGCAGGTCGAGGATAATGAGTATTATTGTGCGGTCTTATTTACAAGCTACAGCTTCCTATTCGTCCCCTAACATTTTTTGGAATCTCTAAATTAATTTCCCTATTTATTTATTTATTTTTACTCATATTTATTATAAATTCTTTTGTAAACCAGCAGGCGTTTGCCTTTACATAAAACCCGTGCTATAACGTGTCAACGTGTCGCAGGTAGGAGAAAAAGAGTTTCCGAGGAAGAAAAGTTGACATAAAGCCGATTACGAAACGGCTCGAAACCCACCTTATTTACCCCGTCTGCGCCTACATATGTTTTATTTGAAGCGTCGCACTCTTCTTTTTAAAGGATTATGGTTCTTCCTCCTCCCCCCCAACCTCCCCCCCCCCCCCCCGGCTTGTCAAACTCTGTCATAAAGTAGAAATCTTGTCATCGCTGATCGCTGCTTTTCAAACCCATTTTCAAAGATTCAATTCTCAGGTTTCAGGTTGTACAGAGAGTCTGTTTCAGACGCGACCCAGATTCTGGGAATGGTTTCCTTCAGGGATGCGACCTAAAAGTGTCATCCTCCAAAAACACAGCTTCTGCTCCACTCATAGACACAAGAGCTGATGCATTAATTTGGATATCTTATGAACAAAACAAATGTCGTGCTCATGAGCGAGTGTCTTTTGGTCTTATCTGAGAGCATATTTACATTTTCGTCATTGTAATGGTGAGATCATGATGATCTGAGCACACTAGCATAAATACTTATACATACATACAGGTGGTATATATATATATATATATATATATACATATACATATATATATATGTATATAGGAGGGGCACGGTGGTTTAGTGGTTAGCACGTTCGCCTCACACCTCCAGGGTCCAGGTTTGATTCCCGTCTCGGCCATGTGTGTGTGGAGTTTGCATGTTCTCCCCGTGCCTCAGTGGGTTTTTTCTCAGGTTTCTCCGTCCCCCCCCCCTCCCCGGTCCAAAAACATGCACAGTAGGTTGATTGGCTACCTTGGAAAAATTGTCCCTAGTGTATGAACGTGTGTGTGAATGTGAGTGTGTGTGCTCCCTGTGATGGGTTGGCATTCCATCCAGGGTGTATCCTGCCTTAATGCCCATATACGCCTGAGATAGACACAGACTCCCCGTGACAGAGGGGAGCCTGTTGGCAGATCAGATAAAGCGGTAGAAGATGAATATATATATATATATATGTACATATATATATATATATATATATATATATATATATATATAATATATATATATATACATTATTGTACAATGTGTTGGTCCAAAAAATGGCAAAGACCAATTAAACAAATAGTATTAGATTTGCATGAAATAACTTGACTCGCGTGTCAATTTATTTGTAAATCGTTCATCGGCGCATTCACCTGCAGACAGACATTTTTCGGCAATTCATTTTTTTTAGGCAGTTCATGCCTAATTAACCCTTTACTCTAATTTAAGGAACAAAGTGCTTCGGCTTCTTTGCGTTTTGTCCTCCTTTAGTCATTTCACTCTTGTAACTCTTACTGTGTACGGCCTGTGTAAATGCTAATTTACCTATAACCTATAACTTGATCATGTGACTATAAAGTAAATTCGTGATAGAAAAACGTGTGCGAATCTGAGGGAATGTTATGCCTTGTTTGACCTGCGATAGATAGATAGATAGATAGATAGATAGATAGATAGATAGATAGATAGATAGATAGATAGATAGATAGATAGATAGATAGATAGATAGATAGATAGATTAGATGATCAGATAGGATGTCCCAGATTTGGGCCTTTTTTGTTTTACAAACTCTCTAAAATCCTTAGGTTGCCTATATATACGTGTGTGTGTGCAAGTGTGTTCCTTCAACAGCCATATTTGCAATACGGATGCATAGCAACATTTTGGCACTGTACCACATCCTCACTGGTACACGGTATGTGCAAAAATGTTATTTTGTACCCGCCCGAGTGAAGATTTCAGAAGGACTCGAGGAAGACGAGCTTCGCCGTTACCGCATCAGTGTGTGCGAGACTGCTGAAAATAGATAGTCGAGATCAGTTGAGTTTGTTCTGATAATTACGCCGAGATAATGAGTCGTCTACATGCACACTTAAATCAGTACCACGGAAATAAACAGAAGGATTGTTGTATACTTCCAAGCATTCTTTCATCATTTAGTTTGAAATTGCACACACACCCATCTCGACAAACAAGCACTAAGGAGATGAAAATGATTTATTAGGTCGGCCTCGCGGCACGGGAGGGTTTATTTTATTATTCACTGACGTTTAGGGAAGTTTGTTTGTTGCACAAAAACAACGATATTCAGCTGAATTTTCTAACTGTACTGTTTTGTTGTTGTTTTTTTTTGGTGAAGCATTAAAGATGATCACTTGAAGACCCCGCCCCCTTCCTGAAGCTTGGATCACTGCATCTGCACATAAAAACAGCAAAACGAGGTGTAATGTCCAGCCACATCCACAGAGGTGAGTCTCATCTCATTCACCTGGGCTTTACTATGATGTCATGACTGCGATTCTCTAGCACACTAATGCACGTCAAAGCTTATCTTGAATTCTTAGAATCCAGATTTACTAGAGACACTAGAGAAAGTTGACATCCATTTTCAAATAGAATAGTAAAATATATATATATATATATATATATATATATATATATATTTTTTTTTTTTTTTTTACTTTATGGTGGTGGAAGTCTGGAATAGAGCAAGTAAGTAAAACATTCTGAATAGTGATACCATTTATTCATTCATTCATCTTCTATCTAATCTATCCATTTCTACCGCTATATACAAAAACTCCGATCCGATCTTCCCTCTGGTCACGGGGAGTCCTGTGTCAGGCGTCTATGAGCATTAAAGCAGGATACACCCTGGATGGAATGCCAACCCATCACAGTGCACACACACACACACATTCATACACTAGGGACATTTTTCCAACCTACCGTGCATGTTTTTGGACCTGGAGGAAACCGGAGAACCTGGGAAAAAAATCCCTGAGCCCTGAGGCATGGGTAGAACATGCAAACTCCACACACACATGGCCGAGACGGGAATCAAACCAGGATCCTGGAGGTGTGAGGCGAACGTGCTAACCACTAATCCACCGTGCCCCCCTTGATACCATTGAAAAATAAATACCATTGGATAATAGTATAGTATAGAATATACTTTATTTGTCACATATACAATAAAGCACTCTAATCCCAGATTCCTCGGAAGCCGTGGTCAGAGCGCAGGCTCAGCCATGATACAGCGCCCCCTGGAGCACAGAGGGGTAAGGGCCTTGCTCAAGGACCCAAGAGTGGCAGCTTTTTCGATACTGGGGCTCGAAACCCCCGACCAGGAAGGTGGTGGTTGCTCAGTGGTTAACGGCTCATTGGGCTCTGGTCCGGATGGTCACAGGTTTAATTAGTGCCATTAGTGGGCCCTTCAGCCTCAATTGTAAGTCTCCCTGGATAATGGCGTCTGCCACATGCTGTAATTGTACCTTCCGATCACCCCTAAGCCCTTCCCTGGTACTGAAAGCATGTGGAAAAATGTAAACAAGTAGCTAGTTAAACTTTCTTCTTCTTGCATGACATTCCACTCAATGAAATCCCTTGTTATTGAACAATGAAGAATATGCAGTGGGCATTCTGTTACACGGGCCACTTTGTTTCTTCGTTCTTCTTTTCTTCTTTTCTTTTCTTCTTTCTTCTTGAGTCCCTGGTCGTGGGCTTGTGCTCATGGCAGGTGTGCCTCTAAGCGCCATTTGACCTCTGCACCTGAACCAGAATGCGGCTGCCCGACTTGTTTTCAGTCTCCCTAAGTTATCCCACACCACTCCTACGCTTGCTTGCTGAAGCTGCCCACAGCCAGATTTAAAGCACCGGTGCTTGTCGAAAAAGCTAAAAATAGACCTCACAGCACTTCTCTCACCCTGCACTGCACCACACCACATTCCCTCTGATCTTCACCCGTTACTCGACCGGTCGCACGGTCTCTCCTCGGTACGAGGAAAGTATTCTCTTTGCTCCGCTACCTTGAGTCACCAGCCGTCTTCAGACGATTTCTAAAGACCCAGCGCTTTACGCAAGCCCTTAATATAGCATTCTCTCTTTCCAACATTTCTGCTTTCCTAACCGCATTGCCTCCCTACAGGGAGTTTTGCAGACCAATCGCGTTCTCAGCCTCTGCATTAACGATCCAGTATAAGATCGCGCTCGTTGATAGACTTCAAAGCATACGCTAGGTTGCCCTGGAAATGGCCTTCGAATGCCGTAAATGAACATTTTCTCATTCAGAAATTCCTGGTGAGATTTACTTCACCTTTATCACTTAAAAAAAAAACAATAACATACATATATATATATATATATATATATATTATATTTATTGTTCAAATAAAGGCTGAATTTGTTAAATGTAATGTTAACAATTGCAATATATTTTACATATTGTATAACACTGGTAATGACAATAATGATGTAACTATACACATAGAAGCGACTCAGCAAGTTGTGGAAGTGGAAAACATGTGACTAGAATCAGCTATTAAACACTATTAGAATGGTAATAGGTTACTTCACTTCACAAGACTTTGACAGGTTTTTCCTTTTGTTTGTATATCCTATATATATATATATATATATATATATATATATATATATATATATAGTATGGGATATATCTCAGTTGGAGACACTTCATATCTTAAGGATATCATTTTCCTTTTATAAATAATGAAATTGAATGAATAAATTCCCAGCAGGCGATTCGATTGGTCAGCTTCTGCTTCAATCCGTCTGCATGTTGTTCGTTGAGAAGAATAAAAAAAAAACAAATACAGGTCAGTGGGGCAAAAACCACAGCAGACACGCATTATGAATTCATGATCTCGTTAACGTACGCTCACAAAAAAATCCAACGCAAATCACTAGGATGTGCTCCTATAAGAATCCAGGCCTAGGTTTAAATAGTCCGATATTTCCGTACGAATAATTCACTCCGAAATAAAGTTGCCGCACCAAATGTGAATCGGATTATTCAGGGAGATATTTACTGTCCTAGACTTTCCTATTATCAAATCGACCATATATCACCATTGTAAAATACAAGCGGATGCTTTGCATGATCACGATGGAGAGAAAACATGCTTGTGTACTTGCATGAGCAATTTCCGGATAAACACAAACACTGTAAATAATGTCGACTTTTGAATGCGACCCGAAAAAGGAGCGAGAGAGAGGGGAAAAAAAGAAGGCACTTTGAATACCGACTATGATGTGCATAGTACAATTTCCACAACTTTCTCGAAATTGCCATTCGGATTCAGGTTTCAGCAGTGGGGAAATGAAATAATGTTCAAGCAAACATCCTTGCTTTTAACACCAAATTGCAAAATAAATAAATAAAATAAAATAATAAATAAATTGCAAAAATGCAGTACTAGTTCGAATGAATAGCAATTCCTAAATGCCCCCATGACGTAGATTCAGCACTGAGTCACCCCCTTATCCTGGAATCTGATGGTTTTTAAATTGGGTCATGTGCTCACGCTCTCCCCAAACACGCAGTGTTTTCACCTTTCTTTTTGCAAGCCCGTATGCTTCAAGGCTGCCCTCTTTCTTTCATCTGATTCGTTTACAGATAATTAGACTCGAGGGAGGGAGCCGTAAATGTCGGCAAAAAAGAATTAGAAGATGGATAGAGACGTAGGTGCAGGAGATGTACCTTTCTTATTTGTTTAAATAGTCCATAAGAAACGGCTATAGATGAACAGTTAACAAATACTAATGTCACAAAGATATGTGGCTTAATCACATTCCCGCCTCCCGTTTCTGCAGAAGAATGGCCGCTTGGTTGCGTGCGTTCCGCTTGCCGAGTGTGCTGCTCCACCAGCTGAGTGAATTTCCCAGTTCGGTATAGCTGCTCCATTTGTTATGATAAGCATTACCTAATTTTATATCTATATACTGCAAGCGAATGGTGAGCACTTTATCAATGTCTCATTATTTCGCCTCTTAAGAGTCATCTGACAGTGATTAATTCCTAACGGCCAATAAACAAAGCCTAGCGGTCTGAACGTTCTCTGTGAAAGAAAAAATAAAAAAGAGAGGGGGAAAAAAAAGCCAGCTCCTCGGTGTTTTCTGTTTTCTGCTGCTGACAAGTTTCTCCCGTGGTCTCCCGGGGGCCTACTGAGCTGTGCAAACCTCGGTTATGACTTAATAAGTATTGTGTGACATTTCCGATGCAAACCAGAAACCAAGAGTTGCGTCGTCGGATGCGAGCGCATTAAAAGCGGAGAATTTCAATTTCTTTTCTCTTCCGTCTATAGAGCATTTAAATATGTGGAGAACGGTTCAATCCGTATTCAGGCACTTCTGCGCCATAATTCAGGTGAAAATGTACTCGCTGGCCTTTTTTTTTTTTTTTTGCCTTTTTTTTTCATTTTTTTTTTTTTTTTTTTTTTTAAATAATGAAAAATACAAACGGCAGTTTCTTTCAGTGGCGGCTGATTAAAGTATGAGGGGAAGCCTCATTTCACAGCGAAAGGTTCATTTGGCCGACGGTTTAAAAGGAAGACTGGCTAAGAGTCCAATAAGGAAATCATTTCCATGTTTGTTGCACACAGATCTAATCTGAGCCAGGACAAGGACAAGAGTATAAAGGCAGACTAAGTGATGTACTAACTAGACTGCTGCTTCAGACACACACACACACACACACACACACATATAGACGCACACACAGGTGGTAAGACCTGTGCTGGGTTTGATCAATAGGGACAGTCTGGTGCATGTCTGCTGTAAAGCTGGAGTGTTTGGTGAAGAGATATTTCTCAGAGGACCATAAAAGTGGAACCCTGAATGCCCCGTCCCCACGCCACACACACACACACACACACACACATGCACACATGCACAAGCTTTGAGTACTATTATAGTAGTATAGTCAGGTATTGAATGGGGTCCTATTTCTCCATTTAGGTAGGCTATTAGTGCTAGTTAGTTAGTCAATGAGATACTTAGTGAGACATTGGGTGTATATTTATTTACTGATTCCAATTGTTTATTAGTCAGTTAGTTAGTCAGTTATTTATTTATTTGAACAGTTAGCTAGTTAGTTAAATATTTTGCCGGTGCCTTCACCATGTGTGTGTGTGGAGTTTTGCATGTTCTCCCCGTGCCCCAGGGGGTTTCCTCCGGGTCCAAAAACATGCACGGTAGGTTTATTGGCACCTTGGAAGATTGTCCCTTGTGCATTCCATCCAGGGTGTATCCTGCCTTAATGCCCATAGACGCCTGAGATAGGCACAGGCTCCCCGTGACCCAAGAGAAGATCGGATATAGCGGTAGAAGATGAATGAATGAATGAATAATGATAATAAGCTGTGTTGCAATATTTCCTTATTTTGTATGTAGTGTGAATGTAGAGTATCCGTTCATTCATTCACTCAGACGTCTTGGGGCACCAAGGCAGGATACACCCTGTATGGGGTGCCAACCCATTGCAGGGCACACACACACGCTCACATTCATACACTAGGGACAATTTTTCCAAGGTGCCAATGGGGAAACCGGAGAACCCGGCGGGGAGAACATGCAAACTTAAGGCGAACGCGCTAATCGATAGTATCCAATGAAGTACTAAATCAGTGTGACCTCAAGGCACCTAATAAACAGACCACATCAAATTTAGTGTGCAAATAAAAATGCAACACTCCACTAACTAAGTGACTTATGTCTCTTTTAATTAAAGCTTTCTCTGTTGTAAGTGGAGGACTCTCACTCTTTCTTCCTCCCTCTCTCTTTCTCTCTCTCTCTCTCTATTTCTTACTTCATCAGTTCACTATGGACTTCTGCCCAGCAGTGACTAATCCTGCTAAACTCCCCCATCTTTCAGACTCTTTTCTTTTGTTTTCTGTCACACACCCTTCCCACCTTTCCCACTGCCAAACAAAACCTTCTGTCACGGATAAATATGGAAAAGATGTAAAGTCATGTGACTGAGCCTACATATCTTTCACAAACTTCTTTTAAACTATTTTTTTTTTACATAAGGATCTCAGTCCTAATTTTGACTCATCTTGTCTATTTGGAGAGAGTTTAGAGTTTTTCTTTGGTTGGAATATGTGCTATATATATATACTAGGTATGGTACATATCCGACTTATTACATTATAAAAGCAATGCGGCCTTATGTGAATAAACAGATCACAGTTCATATCATTGCCACTAATTCTTCACTTCCTGTTTGCTTTAAAACAACAATTCTGACTCTAATTAACAAACCCTTCATCTTGCCACGCCCGCTTTCAAAGAGACGAGACGTGTATCGCTCGGCGAATACATTTGCATTAATGCAGCATCTTGCAAACGTAGCTCCCCGGCTTTAGCAAAAGTGTTGGGCAAAATTGCCTATCATTTGTAAACCAAGCGGGTGGGCAATAACATGCGTCAGATGAGGCACTTATCGGCCCTAGGACTCTTGGTTGATTAAGAATATAGTCTGGACACAAAAGAGCACCCACCCTTTTCCAGATAGTGGCAAGAAAATGAAAAAGAACCTCTTTCCGACCACCATTTACTGCACTTCCTCCATGCTATTTCCCACCACACGAAGCCACAAGGATTGAGGGAGTGATAAGGCGAGGACAGATAAGTGTTGGCATGAAGAACAACCTGTCAGGAAGGCCTTTGTAAGGATGGTTGACCCGATACTAAGCATTGGCGACATTGTGTCACCTTTAGAGCAAGGTTACGTAGGATTCGTCACGTACGACTTGTTGAATAAGTGAAAAATGCTCAAATGGTGTTTGAGAAATTTAGTTGGTTTGTATAGGCCCTTGCACAAGAAATTTCATAAACAAACACTTATTATTATTATTATTATTATTATTATTATTATGCACTATAGAAACAACTCCAGTGTCCTTTAAAGCTTCTAAAACTGTGCACACAATTCCTTGATATCGATATCATTATAGAGTAGAATATCAGTGAAATTCTTTTCTTTCTTCGCATATCCCAGCTTGTTGTTTGGTAGCTGGGGTGAGAGCGCAGGGTCAGCCATGATACGGCGCCCCCTGGAGCACAGAGGGTCGTGCTCAAGGACCCAAGGACGTCAATTTGGCGATACAGGGGCTCGAACCTGGATCTTCCGATCAGCAGCCCAGCTCCTTAAACCACTGAGATACCCCCTCCCGTTATAATGACATCTTGATACTACAATGACTATTATTCTATTTGTAGTATCGATCGAGTATCGGTCGCCACAGCGGACCATCCGCATATATTTGGCACATGTTTTACGCTGGATGATATTCCGAACGCATCCCTCACCAGTTATCTGGACATCATTAGGAATGCCCTGGCTTGTTCAACCCTGGCGGAACCCTGATGCCCTTAACCAAAGCCACTTACAACTGAGCAGTTTGAGGACTACAAGCCATGCTCAAAGGCCCACTAGTGGCAGTTTGGCAACTTCCCTTATGCTTAAAAATATTCATAAACAGTTATAACAGGTGCAGCTTTTCATCTTAAGCACAATGATAGCAATCATTATCATCATCATTATAACTCAGTTATACCTGTTGAGACATACACTAAAAACAAACCTGCATAAGACATTTATAAAGTCTTATTCCGACATGCTGCAGCGTTTATGCATCCTGAGCATAATGGTAGCCATCATCATCATCATCATCATCATCATTACTGACTGTTATTATACCTGTGGTGACATACACTGGAACCAACCTACATAAGCACTTAAAAATTATTACCGTATTCCAACAGGGTGCAACTGTTATGCATCATAAACACAACAGTAGCAATCATCACCATCATCATCATTACTTTGACTTTAACAAAAACAGTCATAAACACTTATAACATGTGCAGCTTTTATCATAAGCATAATCAGCATTATGACTCGATTATACCTGTTGAGACATACAAACCTGCATAAGACTTTTATAAAGTCTTATTCCGACATGCTGCAGCGTTTATGCATCTTGAGCATGATGGTAGCCATCATCATCATCATCATCATCATCACCACCATCATCATCATCATCATCATTACTCTAACTGATATTATACCCTGCAGTGACATACACTGCAACCAACCTACATAAGCACTTAATAATGATTACAGAATTCCAACGTGCTGCAGGTGTTATGCATCATAAACACAACAGTAACAATCATCACCGTCATCATCATCATTACTTTGACTTCCCTTATAAAAAAAAAAGAAACATTCATAAACACTTATAACAGGTGCCGCTTTTCATCTTAAGCACAATGATAGCATTCATCATCATTATGACTCGATTATACCTGTTGAGACATACACTAAAAACAAACCTGCATAAGACATTTATAAAGTCTTATTCTGACATGCTGCAGCGTTTATGCATCTTGAGCATAATGGTAGCCATCATCACCATCATCATCATCATCATCATTACTCTGACTGTTATTATACCTGTGGTGAAACCAACCTACATAAGCACTTAATAATTGTCATTCCAACGTGCTTTGAATAAAAATGGTGGCCGTCATCATCACCACCACCATGATCATTATCATCATCACTATGATTACCGTTATACTATTGGTGAAAGATAATGAAACCTACATATAAAAGTCACTATGCCTGAATGGTCATGACCCAAAACAGAAATGAACAGTTATAACGCCTTATTCCAGTATACTCCAGACGTCATGCTGCAGAGGTGTAAAAGAAGGCCTGATGATGCGGTGATGACAAGGACATATCTGTGGAGCTTGACAGCTGAAGAACGTTCAATCAACCCGTCACGGGCTCTGGTTTAGGTACGAGAAAGCGCTCGTGGGGGTTTCCTATACACCTCTGAGCACCACCTCTAACAGATGTCTTGCACTGCAGGTGAACGGTGATGATGATGATAACGTTAATGCTAATGATGGGGATAATGATGACTGTCATAATGGGATATGACACCCGCGGCATGTTTATTACATTCTATAAGCCTGGTAAATACATTAATATCCTCTCCTGAAATGTGCCTTCTCGCACATTCCGGCCGTTCCGTTCATCCGTTCTATAATTGCACGAGATCTTTTGAAATGTATCGGGGGGGTTTGCAACCGAAATGGAACTATTAGAGAGTCTCTTTCCACCCAAAAAAAAAAAAAAACAACAAAAAAAAAAACATGGCCATGCCGCACGGCTTGAGAGCAACTGCGAGGATGACATAAGTGTTGATTAACATTTTTTTTTCTTTTTCTTTCCCCTCCCGAATTGTTGCAGCGCAGTTTGCAGACAGAGGTGAGGTTGCGCAGTGTGGTTTCACACATCTATAAATAAATGTGAGTGTGGCTTCACGCTGGGTGGTGAGAACCATGAGATCTGTGTTAATGAGGAATAAGGAGGCAGACTTCAACAGTATCTCTCTCTTTCTCACCCAACTTCCCAAGTTTTTCTTTTGTCTAACAAACTTGCCGGGGAAAACAACAAAAAAAAAAAACGTCCTCTTAGGACCCCTTGCGTCATCAGAAAATACTTCAGGCCTTCAAATGATTCGGGGAGCCATCTTGCTATACACATATTAATTGGACAAAGTTTCCCTGAGTTCGTACGTCTCTCCGCAACCCCCCTCCCTCCCTCCCTCCCTCCCCCCCTCCCTCCCTCGAACCCTCTCTCGACTTTCAGGTCACAGCAAACTGCAAGCTCTAATTTAAACTGTAATTTTGATCATGTTGCTTCTACTAGCGATGGAAGGAAGGGGGGGGGGGAAGATGCTTAACAACCCATTATTTTTTATATTACTGTGTTTCGCGGTCAGGCCCAAGTCACCTGTAGACATCCTTAATTCGGGCGAACGCTGCTGCTCGTGAAGACGCAGCGTAGCAAAGGTGACCAAATCATTTCCGATGCCTGATTATTTAAGCCAATGCCTTTCCAGACTATTAGAGTTCCGATACGAGTTCCACACCAGGCGTTATTTTAGAAAATGCCAGCGCGTAATGAAACGCGGCTTGGTTTGACAGCTTTGCCAGTGTGTTACATTTTTTTTTTTTTTTTTTTTTTTTTTTGTTTTTTTTTTTTTTTTTTTTTATTTTTTTTTTTTTAATTCAGGCTCAGGTGAGGCCGGGCGTCGTGATGAACTACAGCGGACAGTCCGTCACATCCCATCCACGGGGCTCTTTTTAATTAACACGCTAATAAATGCTGCCAAAGATTTAAGTGACCCTGACATTTTCGGCAGCCGGGATGAAACCAGACACGGTGGTAAATTTGTCACTCGTTAGTTCAGGGTGGGGGGGGTTGGGGAGAGAGAAGAAAAAAAAAAGACACACAACGATCCGAGTTTTATTTACTCGTTTATGCTCCACTCGAGAAACGGACAGTGGGGGCCGAGGAGGCCGGGGAAAGATTTAGAATTCCCCATCGCACATTATGCGCAATTAATGATCTATTTGCCTAGCCGCTGTCCATTAGCCCCCCAACTTTGGACAGCCGCTGGGTTCAAGGCGGACAGGTCCCGGCCACTCTGATAGATTTCCAGGCAGGACGAGCTATTCGTCAGTGTCGAGGCTTGATTAGTTGTTTGTGTACGCGGCGGGACTCTCCATCTCTCTGAGGGAAGGGAGCCTGATTGCTCCCTCTCGCCTCCACATCCATTGTGCCACACTGACACCCTGTTTTATGCTTCCTGCCGACAAACCATGAAGCCTTGGATTTACACGTTCGTCTCCTCTCTTGCGCTGCGCTGCGTGCATCGCAAATGAACGCTCTGGCGCGTTTGAGCGCTCACGCGCGGTTTCATACACCGCAAATTGTATTATTAGCGCGGTACGTGTAAGCGCCAATTTACCGGCGGAGGAAGATTTCGATTACCCTGTATCGCTGCATAACGGTATATTGGTGCGGAATGCCTCCCCGGCTGGGAGCACCATCTTCCCTCTTATCTCAGGGTTTTCCGCATTATATCTGTGCGGCGGCACAAATCGGACTTGACACGGATCGCTTTTTTTTTTCCTTTTTTTTCCCCTCCCCTCCCTCTAACTAGAAAAGATGAAATTGGTGTTCTTTAAAAGAAAAAGAACTTTTCCTCTGCATTAGTACTTACCCTCGGAATGCCTCCGGGGGTTTTCCGGTGCGGCGGCACAAATCGGACTTGACACGGATCGCTAACTAGCCTTTTCCTCTGCATTAGTACTCCCGTACTAGTGATGCACACTAATAGGGAACTCGGTACCTGTAAGGGGGGGGTGGAACCAATTACTCTATGAGACGGCGGGTCATGCAGGCGTTGATCCGTAGCCCTGCGAGGCTCTGCGGTTTATCTTAAGGCGGCCAGGGTGAAATAAGTGTGGCCCTAGTATGTGTCACTGTGCACATAAATCACTCCGAGCGGCGACATTTACTCTATCAGGGGGTACAATACAGTCCGGAAAGCTCACGTTTGGATTCAGAGTCACTTTTGAGTTGACTTTTAAGCAGTTCCAATATAATATGGAAGCGCGTGGATTTCCGAGCATTAAACGGTGGCAAGACCGGAGGTTCTGGCACAAAAGAATGCTTACATCATCACATTAGATCAAAACAAGCGAGCGCGTCCCGGCGTAATATATCAGCGGAATGTAGCGCTCACTCCTGAGGTGTTTGTTTTAACGGTGAGCGTAGTTTTATGAATAAGTACAGAGCTCATTCAGGAGAAGTGTGTGGGAAATCTATTCACGGAAACCTGCACAGAACATCCAGATCCAGCAGTGTCTAGGACCTGGCCTATTATTATCCTTCCCTGCACTTTCTGAAGGCATGTCAGCAAAAGAAAACTTTCTCCGAGCATTGTCTCCTGTCTCCTGGGGACGCGCACGCACACGCGCGCACACTCCTCCCATAGGCGATTTGTTTAGCCGTGCTGGACGTCTTACAGATAATTTGATGAATTGCCCACTCGCGCTTTATCAGCAATGCAAAACGCTTCATTCGGGGAAAATGTACATCGTGCGTCGGATTTTGGACGCGTTCATCGCACGTTCGGAACGCTGCGATAATTACCACTAAGTAAACTTTATATGTGTAAACGTTTAAGGCAACTGACAGGCGAAGTGAAGGCAGCAAGTGAACAAAAGCGGAGGTGTGCGAAACAGGAAAAAATGGGCAAGCATTAAAAGCCACTTTAACAAGCACCGAAAACATTTGTGCATTGCGCAACATTGGGCTTCCGGTTTTCCACTTGCCGCTTTTCCGGGCGAGGCACGATACTTAAGGATATCGGAGACAATGACTCGGGGCAGGATTATCCGACCAGCAAATCTACGCTCCCGAGTTTAACTCTTGCCACCCTGCATACTCTCGGTTCCTGTTCTGGATCCTTGCTCCCCGCATGATGATGTTGTGGGAGGTGTTGTAGCCCAGTGGTTAAGGTGTTGGACTCTGGACTGGAAGATCATGGGTTTAAACCCCACCACAACCACCAAGCTGCCACTAGTGGGCCCTTGAGCAAGGCCCTTAACCCTTAATTGCTCAGTTGTAAGACGCTCTGTCAATCCCCCATTGTAACAGGTCAGTATCTATCAAAAGCGGTCCACGGTCGTTCATGGGCTCAACCAAGGTTCATCAATGCACGTGGAGAATAAAGGCTGTAAACTCCAACTGTCGCTCAAATTACTGAAGACGTTAATGCTGGACGGGTCAGGACTGTTTTTCTGGCAGGAAAGTTAGACCAAATTAGTGTAATATTTGTTTATGGGTGTTTTCCCTGCTAAGAAACTAAAACCCTCTGGAGCTCTTCTTTTCACCCCACTCCCCTTTAATTCGCTCCCTTGTTCAATCGCCGCATAATAAAAGTCCTTACACCCATATCCAAAATAACATCAACATGAACAAAGTTAGGCTCGATCGGCGTATAGTAATCAATACAAATGTGTGGGATTCAGAATTTTGACGAATAGATGTTCGGTGTTGCGCTTAAAAAGAATGTGGATTCATTTTGCCCGTTCCTATAAAATTGGACAAGTCGATTTCATTTACAGCGTTCTGAATGAGTCATCATCCTAAGTGCACATTCCGCCAGACGTGTCTGTTTCCGATAATATCTTTATAACCTGGCACTAAAAACATCCATCGCCATCCCACGCAAAGGCACGCCTCGTCTGCCGGAGTTCAAAGACCTACTTTTTTATTTTTCTTTATCTCCTTTGCAATGTTTGTGAGCATCTCCTACACGTTCAATGCATTCAATTGAAAAATAAATAAATAAAAGTAAATAAATAACATCTGCAATAAATGTTTTAAAATCCTTAAAAAAAAAAATAAAACTCCGATATTCGACAAATATAGGTTCGGCACAGCAAGAGGGATCGTGGCTGGGTTTCTTACTTTCTGCTTGACAGAAATGGGACGGAAGGAAGTAGTGAAGGAAGTTCCTGCTGATGCCTCATGGTGTCTTTTTCTCACGTAGTTCCAGTCTTGCATTTGCCTGAAGCTGCCTCTGAGGTGGAGATCTATAATTAGACAATTTTGGAAGGGGTGCCTGGTTATGTCATCCCTTGAACAACTAGTTTGCTGCGTGGTCATGCGTGGAGACTCGATTTTGCCTTGCTCGGAAAAGCTCGGAAAAAAACAAAAACGTTAATTAAGTGAATACGTTTTTCTTCATTGGATAGATGAGTATGCTAGTATTTTACCTGGATCTTGTCCTTATTGATCAAATCAGTAAATCAATGCAATGTAATTTATGCAAGAAAGAAATAATGCAAGGGCCCCTAGTGCACAGAGGGGGTAAGGGCCTTGCACAAGGGCCCATTATTGACATTTAAGCAGTGCTTGGATTTGAACCGCAATTCCTCCAGTTACACTTCCATAAAATGAAGTGAAAAATGAAATGATATAATAAAACATATTATCAATGCTATTAAAAACATATGCTATCAATGACAAAGCTATCAATGACATAATCAATGGCAATTGATATGCTATCAAACAAATGCTATCAAAACATATTATCAACGCATTATCAATACATAAACAATGCATGCATTGAATGAGAAATGATTTCTTACTTGAACAAATAATTCATAAATCAATAATAGCTGCGTTTTTAAAGAAAGGGAAACAGCTAAAGAAATGACACCCCATAAAAGTAGAATAACATAATTGTGTGTGTATTTTAGCCGAAGCACTGCAGTGGCTGAGTTGCATTACTGGAACCCAGCGAACATATTAGGCGTCATTTCACTATTTGCTCATCGTTTCATTGTTTTCACTTTCCCTTATATTGATTGTTCCTACCACCAACTGGAACCTACCCCTTCTTTTCCACAGAAACTCTCGACGCAATTCACTCAGCATGCCCGAGAGACCAAGCCGATTGAATCATTATAGTCCAAATTTTACCTGAGATTTCCTGACTGGGGTGTAATGTTTCATCATTTTCAAATCCGCTTTTTTTCTTCTTTTTTTCTAGATAATTTACACACAGTAGAATTTCTTCCACTTTAACAAACATTTCAGTCCCCACCAACTCCCCTTCACTGCATATAGAATACAGGTTTTTTCCCCACCCCTAACCGTTTTATATTCACTGCACTTTATAGAGTTGCATAGTGTTAATAATGACTCATATGGATTACCAGAGTTTTGCAGTCCACCTAGATAGATCATGGGGGGAGGTAGCTCAGTGGTTTATAGTACTCAGCTACTTATCACATGGTCGGGGTTTGAGCCCTGGGAATCACCAAGCCGCTACCCTTGGGTCATTAACCCCTGTGCTCCAGGGGCGCTGTATCACGACCGACTCTGCACTCTGACCCCAGCTTCCAAACCATATATATATATATATATATATATATATATATTATATATATATATATATATATATATATATATATATATATATATATATATATATATATGGGGGCACGGTGGTCTTAGTGGTTAGCACGTTCGCCTCACATCGCCAGGGTCCGGGTTCGATTCCCGATCTCGGCCATGTGTGTGTGGAGTTTGCATGTTCTCCCTGTGCCTCAGGGGGTTTTTCTCCGGGTTCTCCGGTTTCCTCCCGGTCCAAAAACATGCACGGTAGGTTGATTGGCACCTTGAAAAAAAAATTGTCCCTAGAGTATGAATGTGTGTGTGTGTGATTGTGTGTGTGCCCTGTGATGGGTTGGCATTCCATCCAGGGTGTATCCTGCCTTAATGCCCATAGACGCCTGAGATAGGCACAGACTCCCCGTGACCCGAAGGAAGATCGGATATAGTGGTAGAAGAATGAATGAATGATGATGAATGAATATATATATATATATATATATATATATATAGATATATATATATATATATATATATATGTGTGTGTGTGTATATGTGACAAATAAAGTGATATCAACAGTTACAAGTACTTACTGTAATAAGAACCAGCTCCTCCATTTTGTTACTGACCAAAGACTGACCACAATCCTACTATTTTGTTCTGCAAGTACACCAAATTCCAGTTCATGTTGAAAACAAATACATTTAGGTATTTAGGTATTCTCATAGAAATGGGGTCAATTGGTAAAACATCCTTTTTTACTGGGAAGAATTCCAATATATTCAGCCTCAGCCCTCAATCCAGAGATCCTTTCACGTACATTAGCGATGAGGTGTGAGGTGTCGAGCGAGTTTAATATTGCGATCCGTGGGTAAAACTGTTTAAATTCTTCGTACCCGCTTCCCCAAGTGTTGAATCGGGTTTTCAATCATCCAGGTCTTCGAATACTTAACAGCATGAGGCCAAGGTTGTGTTAGAACCTTGAACATGTGGATCTTGTGGAGCCCATCACTGGATCAATTTAGTGGTGAGAAATTGGCCCGTACCAATTCACACACACACACACACACACACACACACACCCCAGGCACACACCACTGACTGTCATATGAACTTAACAAATTTCATGAACTCACTCACACACACACACACACACACACACACACACAAAGAAAAAGTGTGAATCCAGAGGGGATTAAATGCCTGGGAATTTCACACCACTGAGTAAAGCTAATGAAGCTCCTCAAATAAGTGAAGAAACGTTTAAATATCCTAATAAAAAAAAAAAAAACACTCCAGCTTGGATAATTACTGCTGGAGAATCCATTAATAGCTTTCATTAATTAAAACGGAAATTGTCGTATCCCCCCCCCCCTCTTTAATGATCATATTTATGTGTGTGTGGATTAGGATGAATGTCACCAGTGTAATAGTAACTAACAGTAAGATAAACAGGGCTGTGTGTGAGTAAGGTGAGGTTTTTTTTTTTTTTTTTTTTTTGGCCGATGGTGGGAGTGTGTGTGTGTGTGTGTGTGTGTGTGTGTGTGTGTGTGTGTGTGTGTGTGTGTGTGTGTGTGTGTGTGTGTGTGTGTGTGCAGGATGTGAAATGCTCATTTTGATAATTACTCATAGGAGTCTGGGGGACACGGCTACATTATTGAGAAATGAAGGTCCTGCTGTTCCGAATAGATGAATAATTTTAAATCACGGTAACTTTCATAATGTCACAAGAGTGTTGTGATTTTAATAAGTTGCAGGCCAGATCAGATCTCCGAAGTTCAGCTTTCGGAGCGGAATGTCAGGAAATGACTCGAAATAGCTTTTCACCGAGACCATACGCCTCAGAACCGCGTCCTTTTTGCTGTTTTCGTGCTCAAAATGACTGGCACGCTTGCATGTTAGTACCTCGAGACATGACCTCATGTGTTGTGTCACACAACAATGCTAACGTTATTTAACAAATCTTTGTGAAATGAGGCGCAAGACGCAATAAGATGAGGTAATGCCATATGGATTGCCGAAGTGGAAAAATCCTCCTTATGCCTGCATGGCTCTCTTGCTTCATAGTAAGGTAATTAGTAGGTAAATTTACTACTTCAGGTAAATATGTGTGTGCCTGCTGTTTTGTGATGGGCAAGAGTCCCAACCAGAAAAAGATGATGCTTTTTCTCTAATTAGCGAGCAAAATGCTACCCAGCGATTTTGCTACGACAAGCACCGATCATGCTTCTGCATTCGCTGGTAAACGCATTTCACTATATGCCAGTTGTTTATTAACGTGCTGTACTGTGCTAATAAAAAAATAAATAAATAAATGTCCACAATGTCACCAAAACAATTCCTCTCCAATACAACTGAACCAATTAACAAGTGAGAATAAATAATGAATTGTACATTTCTCGACTTAAAAACACAGTTATGGTATTCTGAGGTACAATGTGATTTTATTTATTTATTAAGAACCATGCCATGTTATGAAGGGTCGACAAATGTCGTTGACACCTGCTGTGAATTCCTGACAATGCGACTGATGTAGCCAATATCGTGCTTGACGCTAAAATTCTAAAAGTCACACGTGGAAGTGTTGAGCCGCAGCTTGTCGTTATGTGTACGGCATTTCTCCGTGCTTGTCGTGTTCACGCGCCGGCTCGCTGGGGAGCAACTCCGGTCAATGATGGTCAATGATCAAGAGTGGGAATGAGAGGATGAGAATCAGCGGTCCTTTACCACCATTCCCTGTGGGTACAGCTCAGCCTGTACTCCTTACAATAGCTCCTAATTAGACTGAGCTATCGAGGATTGGCTTTAACTTGCCATTCTAATGAACCACTTTCATTCACCCCCTACTGTACTGCCTGCCCAGTGCCATATATCCGAGCATGCATGGGGGTCCAGAAAAAATGGGGTCTACCGTCTTTGGAATAATTGTTTTAGCGTTCATTAAGACAGTACAACTTTTTGCGCAGCTTATTAAATCAGGCATCCATCCTTCATCAGCAAGTCAATAAAGTGTTCTTATTGACTGAAAGCAGTAGGGATGATCATGCATAATGTATAAAGGAGTATATTAGCTGACTCAAGTGCTAGCCGTCGAGACGCGGGAACAATTAGCATTGTGCAGGAGCTTCATATCATGGCCGGTGTCAAAGAAGCAATACTTTTAAGTTTTTCAAGGTGCCATATAATAATAAGCGGGTATTGGAGGCGAGTGCAGATCAGTGTCTGTTTCAGAACTTCACCGTGGGCCTGTCTGAAGGACATGGACTGTAGAAAACAAGAGGTTAGATATGAAAGTCAGAAAATTCCCAGTGTCTACATTTGGCCCCGAATACAGTATGTAGAAAAAGGGTCTTTTTGGCTCACACGGAGCTTTGATTGACGGCTCAAATCAGGTCCCTGTCTGTAATGAGGAAGGGATGGGCATAACGCCGCCAAATCCCGACCAGAAGTGAGCCAAGTCTGAAATATTGATATGGCTCACATCTGTACAGCCCGATGTGTAAATAGCATAGGAACTGGTTTCCACAAAAGAAGCCAACTCTTGAAAGTGTTCATATGGATGTTGTCACACCCAAATCTCACTTGTACTTGTGTTTTCACTAATGAGCCCCTGATTGGCGGCGGTCCATAGGACTACCACTGTACGGGTCGCGTCCTAGAGAAATTGAACTTGGGAAAGTTTACAACAGGAAACCGTTACATGGATATTCCTAGCGAGGAGCGTTCGTTCTCGAACGCTAACCAGATTTCGCTCACTACAATAGGTGACAAATTCACTGCCATGTACAGCAAGTCAGCCATGCTAAATACGCCCGTGATGGCTCGGTTAATGGGGCGGTAAATGCTGACATGGAATTAATATTTTCTGGTCCGCCTGAAAACACGACCTTATAGCAGTTCCGCTCAGAACGAGCCGCTACCCCCTTTAGCGAAACGCCATTCGCTCGAATTTTCTGATAAATTAACTCACTTAATGCTCTAGATGCACATAGTGTAGAAACGAGATCATCTAACAGATGCAATTGCCTCGCGGGCGTCGGGTCTTTGTGGCTGCTCTTATCTGCCGTAAGATAATGCTATGGGATGAGGATGGATAAATATCGCATGTGTTTTTTTTCTCTTCCCCCCCCCCTGCCGAATGCATAAATCTTACCAGGATAACAATAGGGTTTTTACACACATACTCATCATTTAGTCTCCAATTGATGCCATAATCACCTCTACTCTTCTGGGAAGATGTTATTGGTGTTTGTGGAGATTTGTACTTATTTAGCCACGAGAACGTTAGCAGAACAACAGAGCGGAGGGAAATCAAACATTACAATTCTTCCTAATAAGAGACAGTATTCATCCCTCGGGTCACGGGGAGCCTGTGCCTATCTCAGGCGTCTATGGGCATTAAGGCTGGACACACCCTGGATGGAATGCCAATCCATCACAGGACACACACACACACACACACACACCACACACACACTCAGAGACAGTATATTCAAGCAAATTCCTATAAGCGAACTAATTTAAACCATAGTTGCCGCAGCATCCAAAGACGTCCTATACCTCCAACTTTGTGTGGTAAAAGATTGAGCAGGAACCATATAGGACTGGAAAAGTCAGGTGTCCCAATGCTGTATTACGTTTATTGCAAATGTATGTTTTATGATGTTAATCATTTCAAACAATACATCGATTTCAATCGGAAACAATAAATAATAATCTAAAGAACAGACATAAATATATAAGATGTTGGCTTGCAGGCAGTATGACTGTTCAAGAATTTCCTGTGCATAATATCTGCCTCTGAAAAATAGCCAAGATAAATGCTCGTGCCCACGCTGCACGCGTGCGATTTATAAATCTTACGCGTATAATTCTCCGATTAAATAATGAATTCAAATATCTGTTTATAAAACATTAAGGAATAACGTATCGCACTCATATACGAGATAAATGGGCTGCAATTTTAAATGCAAAGCCAGTGGCAATGCTCCTTCCTTTATTATTATTTTGTCAGATTTTCTATGAATATGAATTATATATGACAAAAGTGGGTTTGTAAGATGTAACCATGGATGTGTTTTTTTCCCCCCTCAAACAATAAGCAAGATCTAACTTTCCTAGAATTGACGCAAATTCCCAAATGAAACGTTTCCTTCCCCATAATAGGTCCTCCAGCACGGGTTAAGACCATGCTAACTGGACCGCATCCATTTCTGTATTCATGGATTTTTTTTCCCTTTCTTTTCATACATAAACTAATAAAGAAATACGCTACATGTTCATAATACGTTTTTCACAGTGTGACAAGGTCGGCTGCACATCAGAAAATCTCCTCTCTTTTTTTTCCCTCTCTGTGTGCTTTTAACTGTTTCCACTGTTCTCCTAACACTTATTATGCATGCTGGAGAGCAATAGCGATAGTCCCATGGTATCTGCCTAGGGTTTAAACCAAACCGGGTGCGGCTGGTTTCATCCGGATAAAAGTTAACCTACTTTTATATTTAGAGCTTGTTTTGTCAAGAACAACGGAGATGAAGTTTTTATATGGCACCGGCTGCTTGCTGAATGTAATATTAGGTATTGTTTTTTGAATATGCATAATGTGGTTTTGATAGCAACCGCTGTGAGTATATTTATGACAATAAACAGTATATATTAGCTGTAATCTCATACCCATGCAGGTATATGTCTAAGGCATCATATTGAGTTTAGGACTTTGATGTAGGATCATGAATGTCATTAAATGTCATATTAAGGAGGAGGAAGAATATTCAGCGTTTGATTTGAGTTATCAGCTGCGAGCCATGCCGACACCGACATACTAGGCACACTGATATCGACCATGAAGCCACGCATACAGTAGAATACTCGTTTTTTTGCATACGGTAGACATAGTGAATATACCTCGTAGTGGTCCAGACGACTTCAAGCGTACTAATTAGTACACAAGCTAAATAATCTAAGCCATGATAGCAGTCTGTGACAGCGTTCGGTGTTACAGCTTTAGAATAATACCTTCCTGCTGACCAGGTCGGGCGTAATAATAAAATAACGCGGCTGGGCTTACACAAACAACATTCCTAAAAGCTAATCCAGTGCTCGGTTTCCGAACGGTTAATCCAGCCCTCTGATCCATCCTGTCAGAAACGCCCGTCACTTCCTAATCGCCGTTATCAGCCGAGTCTTTGTTCGGTGGCTAATGCCGCTCTGCTGCTTCAAAGGGGCGCTAATCAGGCTAGCTGATGTCGGGACACCAATTAAACTCGTGAAAAACCCCTTCGTTTCGAAACTCGAGCAGGTTTAAAACTGATCTCGGGTCAGCCAAAGATTTAGCTTTCAACCTCTAAAAGCTGAAAAAGCCACGTTCTTTAGCAGGGGCCGTCTTGTTAATTTAGCTTGTTTGTTGACGGACTAAAAGTAGGCATTCGTTGCAGTTATACAGCTGAGTAATTGAGGGTCCCTGAGCAAGAACCCGCAGTGGCATATTGGTTCTGGGATTTGAACCCACGACTTTTCAAGTCCAATATCTTATTCACTTGGAGCAAGCTGGGACGGATGTGCTGCAATCCATGTCGCCTGATAACCCTCATCATTTACTCAAAACCCATAGATTGTATTAAATAACGGCGTGTTCATCTACCATCTTTATAGTATATAAAAGCACAGCATCACGTCTGTGGACTAAAAATGTGTTGTGTAATATACACAGGTATGCAGTCTTTTCGACTTGATAGGATCATATTACAGAGAGTACACTCGTTCGAGAACCATTTCTAACAGAACAGGATGTTGGAATGCCTTGTATTTGTCACTGCATCCCTTCCCATGGATAAATGAAATGTATGCATTGTTTTTATGCAATTAATCAATGAAAAGAATTTCAAGAATCCAGTATTTGAACACGTTCCTCGTATAATAACCTTCAGAATTATAAGACGCATTCCTATTCGTGGAAGGGAAAAAAAAAAAGATTTTATATTGTGTCCATTTGTTTGTGTGTTTTTTATTTGAAAATGAACTATGTTTAAAAATGAATATTTGCTCGAATATATAAAGTGCAAATAGGCATTGAGTTATTTTATTTTGTACTCTTGATAAATCAGATGTAATATTTGTGCAATGATCCCCGAGTGGACATTGCTTTCTAAGAAAAAAGAGAGACCTTGCTTACTACAATAAAATAAAATAAAAAGGCCTTGTAGCTCACAATTTGGTTTTCCATTGAATACACATTATAGTACACAGCCCTTATGCATTACTTGATCACTTTACAAATAGTCATTCTACATATTAATTAACCTTCAATATTAATTGAAGGTTTATATATATATATATATATATATATATATATATATATATATATATAGTATTACTATGTGAAGGAGCAAATCACTCACATAGTAATACTATTGTATTGTCGAATGAATGAGACCCGGACAACAATGACTTCTCTGGGCACTTTTCATTTTGGACAAATAAAAAACCCAAATGAGTAAAGAAACTTCAGTCTGTGGCCTTCCCAGGTCATTTCAGCATTGACCTTTCCTCAGCCGCACATACAAGAAACATTATTAACAAAAAACACCCAGCAACGTGCATCCACTCACGCTTCCTACATTTCCCCTATTTACGCCTACTAGCTGCGCATTCACAACACGATCAACTCACTATATTAGTATGTATTACAATAAGTAACGTACTGTACAGTAAGTATTACAGTACAGTAAGTAAACGTATCACCAGTTTCTATGGAAAGCAACCAAAACCGGAACAGAATTCTTAAAGGAGCCACGTACCCTATTTCACAAATTAAATCAACCACTAGTAAAGAAATGAATAAAACATGAATTTATTAGCAAGAAATTAATATTAAAGAATGGATATCAATATAAAATCATTTATCGTTTTATTTTTGAAGAGAGCTTTGGAACGAACTCCATATATTTATAACATCTGTCACAATTTGCTATAGTTTTATATAGTATATAGTCCATCTATGAATTCGGATAGGTGGAAGCACGCATTTAATAAGCATTGCCTGATTTCAGGTATGTGAACATGTACTGTATATTCTTCTTAAGCGGAAAAACATGTAAATAATGTAAATAGGCGATGGCATGGGCCGTAGTGAGGCAGTTGGGGCCCTTGGGCTCCTGGGATCCAGGAGACTTAGGCCTATAAACAGTGCTGTGATATGTCAGAGCTACAAAGTGGTTTGGGACAGGGCCACATTTGAAAGAAAACAGCTGGAAAATCTAATCCATGAAAAAAGTGGTCTCTTTTAGACGATATGGTGCTTAATGGTTGCAAAACATGCAATTTATCCAAACCAGTAGACTTTTTATTTTTTCCCCTCCTTGCCTGAGCGAAAATAAAGCGGGTATTTCCAACATGATTACACGTCTGGAAAATCGGTATCTCGAAACATGAGCGCCGAGGACTATTACAAAATGACAAATTTTATTCATGCAATTGCAATTGCAATCCCCCCCCCAAAAAAAAGAGCTTTTGAATGGATGTCTGACACGGTTCTGATTTAAAAAAAAAAAAATAGAAAAAAACCTTTTACATCGGCATCAGGCGGCATCAATCAAAGGCAATCGCTATGATTTGAGCGAACCTCCTTCCTTGTGCTGCCTGATGTTCAAGAAAAGCTAACGTCTAATGGACCGAGTCTGTTCCCTTGAGCTGAAGTATGTGACTAAGTCTCCTTCCCCTCTCCATCCCCTTCCTTGGAGCAAATTCTGCGAGTGAAGATATATTTCTCCTCTCGGCAGGACGCACTTGATTTGAGTCGAGGGAGGGCAGTGTGAATGATGAGGATCTTCACTGTATCTACACAGCTACTGCAATTTGGCCTTGACTCTCTCTCTCTCTCTCTCTCTCTCTCTCTCTCGCGCGCGCTCTCTCTCTCCTTTTCTTTCTTTCTCTCTCTCTTCACTGCAATCTGGCCGTGTCGAGCGGTCCTGGACGATGGCGCTATTGATGGAGGAGTTGGGGTGTGGGGTGGCATGGGGTAGAGGAAAGATGAGGGGGGGGAATCGATGTAAGGATGAATTGCCTCACAGTCCATTTATACAAGAAGGAAAAAAAGCAGGGCACACAGGCAAATACATGCCACCACCCCCCCCCCACCCCCCCCCACCTGTCACCCAAGTTACCCCGTCTCCAAGCACATTAAGCATGTTAATAAGTATGATCCTTACGAACATGCAAAGTCTTAGGGTGGGGAATAAAAGTAGATGATAACATTGTGCAAAAACTGGCTTTCTCATTTCTCACACTTAAATGTCACCTCCCTGGTGCACGGGGAAGGGGGGGGGGGGGGGGGGGGGGGGGGGGGGGGCAAGGGGGCAATACAAAACTGAGATTATATTGCACACATTCCAAGATTTTTGCCTCTCTCTCTCTCTCTCTCTCTCTCTCTCTCTCTATATATATATATATATATATATATATATATATATATATATATATATATATATATATAGATATAGATATAGATATAGATATAGATATATAGATATATATATTTCTATCTCTCTGCCCTACGGGGAAATCGCGATGTAACCAGTGCAGGCATTCACTAAGAGAAACAGCTGCGGAAGCAGATAATCTCATGACGTAATGCACTTAAACTCTAGAAGAAGTTCCGAATGAAGTGCGTGCGTGTGTGTGTGTGTGTGTGTGTGTGTGTGTGTGTGTGTGTGTGTTGTAGCAGGATGCAATGCCAGTGGCGCCATCTACTGCACAAACAAACCCAAGCCAGAACAATTAAAAACACTTCTTACTAGAATGTTTCTGACTATACATAACAGGGATTTGTCCAAATGCAATTAAACCTGCAATTTATGTTTATTTATTTATTTATTTATTTATTTCATTTGTCGGCTTGTCCTTTAAGAACGGGGCTAAAATCAGGGGTGGGAAGATTGGAGCCCGTCTCGGTTATTTACGCTCCTGAGTTATGAGCCGAATAGCCCTGCTGAAGGCCAATGGATGTTTTATACCTCTCTGCCCCCACGTTATTTTTCTTCGGTTTTTACATCATGGCTTTAGGCTCTATTAATGATAGACTCCGAGATTTATGGGGAGATACCGGAGAGCCACGGGTCATAAACACATCGCCGCACCGACGGTTTCCTCGCGAAACCCTAAACGCATGGCTTGTTTACGATGTTGTGACGTCATAAAGTGCCCTGGAAACATCAGCCTGTTGCTTTTTTTGAACTAAGGGTGACAGGGTAAGAAATTAACTATACTAGGCATAAACCCGAGTTGTGAACTTATCTGGACTGAGTTGCATCATTAGATGGCAATGCAAGCAATGCTCTGAATTACCACATTACATAGGCTTAAACCTATTTACATCGTAGTTTATAGGGTACATTTTTTCTGAGGGAAATGGATATTTTGGCTCTATTTATATTGTACTTTGTGAAAGTATTTCCAGTAAATAGACAATTGCTCTAATGTCTTCCATGTTTTCTACAATTTAAAAAGTAATTTGAATCATCAACCAGTTTATCAGGAATAATAATTTTATGCTACAACATTTGGAGTCAATCGTTTCCAATCATTCGGTAAACAGTACTTCATTAAGACCAATTTGAGGCGCCCCCTATATTGCCGGGGCGTGCTCTGCAGCCGCTCTGTATCATTTGGCATCTCCGTATGCTGTTTGTCAATGCATGATTGAAATCATGCTCTACTCTCGTCTATTTCTCCATAGCACTCTGATTCCACCCCCACCCCCCCCCCCCACACACACACACCCCTCCTCCTCCCATCCCTCCTGCAGGCCTCACAGCCAATTTTCCTGCTCTTTCATCATCCTCAACGAGCTCAGTAATGGATCAGAGGAAAGAATGACTGGCAATCACCTCCACGTTGTGCCGAGGGTCTTTGAGGCTTTTGTTCCCACGAAACGTATTTACAAATAACTTTTGGTGGAGGCCAAAATGGGTTTAATATTTAATAACTCCTAAGGGCAATATACCAGTGCGCAGTTGATCAATGACGCATCTTGGCTTGTGTTCAATGTTAAATGATGCAGGAAATGCACATGACCTACCTTCAGGAGATAAGACAGTTCCATTCATTTCCACTGTGCTCCACCAACAGCGTACTCAATCATAAGTCAGAGTATGCAGAGTATGAACAATGAGTACGCTGTTTCCTTTCACTACTAAGACGTAATTGTGCTGTTGAGTGTGTGTGTGTGTGTGTGTGTGTGTGTGTGTGTGTGTAGTGTGTGTGTGTGTGTGTGTGTGTGTGTGTGTGTGTGTGTGTGTGCGCGCACGTGGTGTATGCACGGCCATGTGAGACAGCTTAGTCTTAGATTTTATTCTACGATATATATATATATATATATATATATATATATATATATATATATATATATATATATATATATATAAACCTAAAGCACTACATTTTAAGTTTGTAGGGTTTATAGGTTTGGTTATCTACAATATACAGTATAATTAATAGAATGACATTTTTATTAGAATAAAGAATGCCTATGAACATATTCCAGGCCTGTTCTAAATGGGTTTACAATAAAACATTTATTCTACACATTTTCAACTAATATAGTTTGACACTATACACTTTAAGACTTATAGGCAGCTTATTATACACGAATTAACCAGACATGTAGTATAATACAAGGTCATTTGTTTTATAGTATAATGATAACCATCCCATTAAAGAAATATTAGCACATTTATTTATTTATATTTTGTTAAATAAAAGGGGTTTATGCAGAATTTTAGTCTGTAGTTGTTACTTCTCTTCAGCCTTCTAAACAATTTGAGAACAGTGATGAGGAGTAAATCTTTTTTTTTATTATTCATATTAATTACATCTGGTGAAATCTTTAATATTGTACATTAAAGGTTGTTAGTTATTAATTGTAGGGCTTGTATGCAGTATAATATTGACTGCAAGCAATTAAGCAGATAAGTGTTTTATTATAAATTGCACAACAGAATGTATTACACTGCAAAGCCTATAAGCATTTCATTTCCACATTAATAAACAAATTCTAAAAGATATCAGTGATTATCTTCTGCCGAAAACCTTTGCCGTGAAGTTGAGCACAAATTTGGCTTTGTGTTTTTCTTTGTATTTGTTTTATACACTATAGAACTGCTTTAAGGATTTGAATTGTCGCTCGCTATGACAATAAAAGTTATCCGTCCGTTATCCATTCATCAATATGCTGTGGGGATTGTTTAAAGACATGGGGTTCGAATTATATATTGATATACATATTAGATGTTGACTTTTCGCAATGATGCACATTCAAAATAATACTGCAGTATTTAGCTAATGTCTACCATGTACAGCACATTAAAACGATCCATTTTGCATCATAAAGGCTTTATTTGAGAAGCCATTCTCCACTTTCCACCTGTGCCAGTTATGTTTGTGTTACATAAAATAAAGTCTTCTGAGCATGTTAAGCGCCTTATTAGTGAAGTACAGTCAGCTAGTTCTGAAAGAAGCAACAGCAGGCATCCTGCTGAGCACCAAGAGCATCCTGACCTTCTGGATATGAAGTGCAATGCTGCATTATATAATATATTGCATGGTGTTTAAGAGAGAATTGGCTAGAAATAAATAGAGAGAAAATGAATGTTTTACAAAATAAATGGTCGGAGGGTTTAGATGAGTTAGATCACGCAAGTTTCTAAACTAAATGCCCTGATATGAACCTTTCTCCCTAACATAAATCATTACAATTACAACAATACATTTCTCTAACTGTTTTGTTGTGAATAGGATGAATCTGTAACCTATCCCTGGAAGTTTGAGGTGGAAATACATCATAGACGGGATGGCCACACATTTATACACTGATTTATTTCTAAAAGCAATTTACAGTGCTGGCATTTTTTGAACACGTTGGCATGTTCATTCATTCATTCATTCATTCATTCATTCATGTTCTACCACTTTATCCGACTTCTCTCTCGGTGGAGTCTTTGGGCATTAAGACAGGACACACCCTGTATGAAGGGCGCCAACACACATTCACACTAACCTTCAGACACTATGGACATCTTTCCAAGGTTTTCCATGTTTGGGGGGAAACCGGAGAACCCGGAGAAAACCCCCCTGTGGCACGGGGAGAACTCTCTGTGGTGGGAATCGAACCTCTAACCCTGGAGAAGTGAGGCGAACATGTTAACCACTAAACCACTGTGGATACACCAAAACCACTGTGTATAATTTTATATATATATATATATATATATATATATACATATACATACATACATACATACATACATACATACATACATATATATATATCACAGGTTCGAATCCCACCACCACCAACAAGCTGCCTTTAGCGGGCCCTTAGCCCTCGGCTCAGTTGTAAGTCGCTCTGGATAAGGGCGTCTGCCAAATGCTGTAAATGTATTATCTGTATAATATAATACTGCCTTCTAATTACAGCATTCCATTTATATTCTTATTTTCCCCAAACATTACTCCATATAATCTTTCCAGCAACACCGAAACACATCCTTCACTGTAACGTTCAGCACGGTCGTACTGGATACTAAACCTAATAATTAGGCCTCGGTGTTCTTTTTCAAAACTTTTTCAACAAAGTTAAATGTGTGTTATTCTCCTGAGTCATGTCCAGAGCACTGTCCCTGTTATAATTGAACCATCTGCAGAAAGAAAAAAAATGGAAGCAGTGGGGTATTTCTGCTCTGAATATCTTCATAAAGACATGATGAAACAAGCTCTGGAGATACTTCAGTGTGAGAGATCAGCGCACACCCTATCGAGTGATAATCACGTAGTGTACGTGCATGTGTCTGAAGGGCCCCCGGAAAAGACGTCCTTCACCTTATCGACTTTTCCACTTCGTTTAAAACGATATATCATATGCATATTTCATGAAATACAACCTGTTTTGAATACCATTCATAATGTCCTGCATAAGTATTCTTCTTTTTTTAATATTTAGTGTCCTTGTGGTCTTCTCGGTCCGGTCACCTTGTTATAATGTCAACTCCCAGGTAGCGGAGAAGGACGGCGAGCATAAATGCACGATATATCAGCTCACTTTACTGGCTGTCAATATCGGGTTGATTAAGAGTGCCTTGGTCCACATGACATTTAGAGTCCATCTAACTTGGGGGTGGGGGGGAGAGGGGGACTGGTGGGTGTATGTGTTCGTATGAGCGCGGGGACTATGAACTCCAAATGCCGTTAACGTGGATATCAAAGAATCCATCTTGATTTGCCGAAGTGACAGGTTTATTTAGAACACACCTCTGGTGTAAGTGCTCCACTGTGCTGTCAGCGGTGTAGCAGATCGTGGGACGCTCTATCTTCTTCAGAATGACTTAAGGTGCCAGTCAAAAAGCGTACGTGACCTTCAGAGTAGGAGACCCTGGCGATGAGGAATGCTTTTCAGCACCTGCCGAACCAAATAGGGATTCTCTGTAGTCACTAGGGTTTATCATGGCACCGGGGTTTTAACACTGCCCAGTAAAAAATCTCTTCTCTCCAGGTTCTATTGGTAAAGCAATTCAAATGTTTGTGTGCGCGTCCTCAGTGCTGTAAACGTAATTCCATTACAAAATAAACACAAACACAACACAAATTTGCATATCAGAAGCTCAATCGGTGTCACCGGCATTGATAATCCACTCAGATTAGGAACTTTCACGCATAAATGATTGAAGACCTCGAAATATTTTCCGGGAAACATTTGATTATTAAAACTAAAAGCCGGCAAAAGTTTGCAGTATGAGGAAGCAATCAACGGCGAACGAGACGCACTTCACATGAGATTTGCGCTTTGTGCAAACGCACGAGCCTCGGATCGGAAAAAAAAATGACAAAAACTAGACTGACACCAAAGAGGTCATGCATTTATTTTTATATTTACTCATTCGTGGGCAGCTTTGAAACTAGTGAAGGTATTGAAGCCCGAAGTTTGTTAAGCATATATCTTTGATGATGCTGCTGATGGGTATAAGCTGCAAGGTAGATCGCTTGCGTTTCATGAAGCTCGTAGGTGGTTAGTCTATAGACGAGAAGAAACGTCAGTCATGTGTCTTCTGAGACAACGAGAGGGTGATTAGAGGAAAACGGAAGGTTTTCTTTTCGAAACAATTGCATTCTTCTACATTTCTGACAACATCTTGCTATAGGTGTTAAAATTAAAATAGGTCTTCACATACTTTTAACCATTCTTTACTTCTGATTAGAGCATTAGAGCATTAGAGATTCACATATGTACATAAATAAATATTATATTTATATATATAATTATTTATATATAATTATATTATATTATTATGCGTCTGTGGATCGCAAGTGTCGTGTGCCCATCATTAGCCGGCGCTAATCCAGTGACTAATGGCTAAAGAATATAAACACGTTTGATGTATTAATGTTTGACTTTTGTTTGTTTTTGTTGTTTTTTACTACATGTTTACTGATGTTGCTTTTCCAGATATTAAAGCTGCCACAGGTTTCTGAGATGGTCCCTCTCCTCTTTAGTCTAGAGGACGTGGCATCCAATGTGTTAAAAAAAAAAAGAGCAGAATAGTTGTCCATTTTCCTTCTGTCCATTTTAAATAAGATTTGTAGAGATTTGTAGCTTTCTTTGGAGACATGTTGCGTCCATCAAATTGAAAAATAAAATTTTTTAAATAAAAATGCTTTTATTTACATTTTACATAGCCTCCCGCCTTTTCTGGAAATGGACTCGGATGTGTTGCGTACGATAAAACAAAAACTATTATACTATTAGAATTTGTTTCCATATTCCCTAATTAGACTCTTTTGCTGCTTCCTTGCTAATTGATTCATAAAGCTTCAGGAATCAACACTGCCTGCAGGCTGGTTTCGTTGAGCTCATAGCTCTCGCATAAGAGCAATGGCCTGACAAAACCAAGCAACATGGGCATATATCTTCTGTTCTATTTAGTAAACTCAGAGTTCATCCCGGGCCTGTAGTGTTATTGCATTTGTTCCTAATTGTGATTTTTTTTTGTTGTTGTTTTTTTTCTCTTTCTCCCCCCATTCCGTGCTGTACATTCTTTTACCAGAAGGAACAGACGAAACGCAAAAGTCAGCATGTATACCATCAATTCTAATGGTTATAAGGGCTCGCAGTTGTCTTCCCCAGCTCAGAGGAAGGGTGGTAATTCTCCTGGGTGGTGCACAGAGTGCTGGCCTCGCTATAATAAAGTCATCCACAAACAGTGGAGCAAAAAAACAGTGCATTATTTCTGCACTGAATAACTTATAATGGTATAATAAAGGTATGATGAAACAAGAGCTGGAAATTTGTTCGCATCGCAGACATTGCAAAAGAGTGTGTGTGTGTTTGTGTGAGTGAGAGAGAGAGAGAGAGAGAGAGAGAGAGAGAGAGAGAATGTGTGTGTTAACACTGAACATTTGAAAGGACCTCAGAGACCAGGTACAAAACACATAAATGGTCAATTATAGTGACTTCAAAGAAGTGTACGATAAAAAATTAATAGCAGTCTGTTGCGCAGTCTACAGCCGCAGGTTACATAAGCGGCAGAATCAAGCTAGCAGATGAAGACACTCTTTAGGGCTAAAGATAATGGGCCAAATAAAAAAAAAAAAAGGGGGAGGGGAGGGGGAAAAAAAGATGAGAAGAAGGAAAAAAAAAAACTGCAATATGGACTGCAGAACACCCGTGTTCTATTTTAAGTAATGTTACACATTTAGAAGTACAATATGCTCTTCGCCTTGGGTCGAGAGAAATTTCTAGTCTGCCGGAACACACAGGGCATGATGGGTGATCTTTGCCATATACAACGGAGTATGCTGAACCAAGGATATATTTAAACTCTCTCTATCCATTCTCTCCCTTCTTTCTTTCTGTGTCAATACTACCCTTTAGTACAAATCGTGCAGCCAGGATTTGGAGAGCCTGGGAGCCCTGCATACTTTTAGATTTGTTGTTGTTTTTTTTCCCTCGAAAGTATATGGGAACATTTTTCAAAAGAGAGAAAAAAAAAACATGTTAAAAAATTAGTATTTTGTAATACTTAGTATTTACTACGTATACTTTATATTTGTAAGAATGAATTTTAAAAATGTTTCTTAATAATTCATTTTTAATAATTAATCATTATAATGAATAGTAACTTTTTTGTTATCATTTTTAATAATTAGTGTTTTTTTACTACTTAGTATTTGTCAAGTACACTTAGCATTTTTAATCATTAGTAGTTTGTAATAAAATTTTTAAATCATTCAAAAATTATTTTTTAATTCAGTTTTATTTGTAGAGCACTTTTTACAATTGTCCTTGTCTCAACGCAGCTTTACATAATATTTAATTGTAATGTGTGAAAATGAAAATCAGTCTGTCCCTGATTGTTT
Source organism: Kryptopterus vitreolus (assembly GCA_030449085.1). Classification (NCBI taxonomy): domain Eukaryota; kingdom Metazoa; phylum Chordata; class Actinopteri; order Siluriformes; family Siluridae; genus Kryptopterus; species Kryptopterus vitreolus. Next base: position 7,832,966 of record JACRUU010000028.1, on the reverse strand, counting down.
CTTAATAATAATAATTCATTTATTCATTCATTCATTTATTCATCATCTACCGCTTTATCCAATCTTCCCTCGGGTCACGGGGAGTCTTTGCCTATCTCAGGCGTCTATGGGTATTAAGACAGGATACACCCTGGATGGAATGTCAACCCATCACAGGACACACACACACACACTCACATTCTCACACACATTCATACACTAGGGACAATTTTCCAAGGTGCCAATCAACCTACCGTGCATGTTTTTGGATCGGGAGGAAACCGGAGAACCCGGAGAAAAACCCCTGAGGCACGGGGAGAACATGCAAACTCCACACACACATGGCCAAGACGGGAATCGACCCGGACCCTGGCGGTGTGAGGCGAACGTGTTAACCACTAAGCCACCGTGCCCCTAATAAAAATAATAATAATAATAATTTGTATTTTTTTAATGTTAAACATTAAAAAAATAATTCTTCCATGGCACTATGAACACGATATGGCTGCAATAAGTAATACAAATCTTATGAAACATCCATTACATCCATTCATGTTTATATCCATTCATCCAGGTGTTGAACAATTTAAACAGCAAAGAATCTTTAATGCCAAAGAAACAAAAGTGAAGGGAGGATAACTTTCACTCACTCACTGGTGAAACACCTGCTGGGGTTTCAAGTCATTGTTATAATCTCAGCTGGGCACTGCTTCTTCCGCTCTTGCTTTTTTTTTTTTTCTTTCGCAAGCTAATAGCTTCACCAATCAGAGCTGACATCAAAACTGGGGCGAAAGCACGTCCCACCGGAGAAGACTACTGCGCTGCCACTCGTGTCGAAGTAGACTCAGGTGGGGAAAAGGGAGACGACAACAGACAGCGAGGACAAAGACGCATTGTTCATCTGACAACGTTGCGACAAAGTGCTTTGGGAAAAGTGCTATGTTAATGGCATTGGGATGATTTTTACTGGAGCGTCTAAAGGCCATCTTACAGAAGAAAAAAAAAAGCACTGAGAGAAATTCCCTTTTAATTTGTGTCTACTCTGTCAAAACCAGGCCACGCGGAGACCCTTAAGGGCCAAGCGCTAATAAAAGTGTTGAGCGGAGAAATCGAGTTGTTATAACCTGATGGAATTTAACGTTATGTAATTGGACTGACATTTCGCAAATATTTTATTGAAATGATGTTACGTTTGTTCAGGCACACACTTCCCTCAGGCCATTCGTAGAGGGGTTTTTCCCTTTCTTTCCAAAGGCATGTTTGTCTGGGAATTTCCACAAGTTCAAGGAAAAATGACGAAAACATATATACTACTTACACAGGTGCCAGAATTGCTAATACAGAAGAACCATCTTTGTTTTTTAGTTCTTTTTTGCCTCAATTCCATTCAGCGAATACAATTTCAAATTCTAGCTATTAAATCTTGGTGTGGTGCATCTTATTATTGTAACAAAGTAGTCATTCAAAACTAGCAAACATGTTTGCCACTTGGGTGCATGACTTTTCCAGCCCATATGTAGTTCTGTGTTTTGTAGCTCCATGTTGTGTGTGGTGTGATGTGAACAGCTACAGTACAGTGCAAAAAGTGCTGTAACAGAGAATGCTTCCAGAAATATAAATAATGATTTCTTCATTTTTGTAAAAATTTGCAAAATGCACCGTGATAAACGGAAATCAAATCAATATTTGTTGTGAGTAACTTTTGAAGAGCTAGAAGTAGTGATGGAACGACCCCTACAGAGACCTGATCTCAACATCATGGAGTGTGTGTGGGACTCCATGAAGAGACAGAAGGATGTTCCTTCATAAACACTGTGTGAGAGTGTACCTAGAAGAATTGCTGCTGTTTTGAAGGTAAAGTGTATATATATATATATATATATATATATATATATATATATATATATATATATATATATATATCTATATATATATACATATACATATATATATATATACAAAACGTCTTGACTTGTGTATTACATCCATTTATTTTTACCATGCACCTCCTTGTGTAACACAAGTAATTCACCCTTGCTGTGATGTTAGTGGGAATATGTAATGTACACTGTGTATGGGAAGAAAAAAAAGTCTGTGGACATTTCTTTTCCTTTTGTTCCGCTCGATTTAACAGTCCTTGGCATTTCTGTTTTTCTTGCTTGACCAAAACCCAGCTTGTTAGCAAGCTTTTTTTCTTTGATTTCCTTTTACAGCTCACTGAATACCTTGACTGCTTCTTTGCACAGCAGTGATCTGAATATGTCAAGGCGGCAAATGTAAGGAAATCCTGTTATGTGTTGTAGTCGTGACAGGGAGTACAGGTATTCGGGCTGCTGTCAGTGGCGTTATACATTTGTCATGTCCTTGTTTTTGCGTCTGTAAACAAATTTCACAGCGGGTACTTTCTGCTGACTGGATTGGCGTCTGTCGTCAGCGCTTAGGCAAAATTGGTGTGTGTGTGTGTGTGTGTGTCGGTGTGGGTGTGTGTGTTATCATTGTCTTAGTGCTCTATAGTTCTGTACTATAGCGAAGTATGTATATTTTTTAAAAAACTATACAGTAAAAAAACATCTTTTACGATGTAAACATGACATGTATTTAGTGTCAACACCGTTCAGTTCTCTAGGTGTTAAAGTGCATTTTTCCCCCCTATGTGTTTCAAAGCACAATAAATTGCACTATATTGTCTAAATTATGTGCTGTAACGGGAGAGGGGGTATGTAGATATTGTTTATATATATTATATATGTACCATATATATATATATATATATATATATATATATATATATATGTATGTTTATATTGTAAATATAATAACAAATGCGAATCCACTGTGTACTTGTATGCAACCTTATAACGCCATATATCCTCAAAGTCTCCTGTAGCATTCCCTCTGCCCCTCTAAACACATTATGAAAAAAAGTGTGGTAAAATAAATAAAAGACAAGAACCAAGTGCCTGAGATGTAACTTAAAGAATATGGTCGTTTTTCAAAATAAAAGATCGTTCGGCATCAGATAATAAATAAATTGGAAATAATTCATGATTTCTTGGTGGGGTTTGGGGACCCATGCTGTAATGTACTCAATTATTAACATTACACTATGCTACCCCATACTTTTTATGCTAGCTACAAATTCAAAATGGCTGTAGTATGTTAAACTGTAAACAAATGTTTTTGTTGTTGTTGTTGTTTTTTTAAAAACTGGTTTGTTTCACTTATTAAAAGGCTGCTGTCCCTGTTCATATCCAGGAACGCATCTGCATTATCACACATCAGTGCTCAAAGAATAATCATGTTGTGTAATCTGGGTAATATGGTATATTAAAGCGTTATCAGTGCAGTTCCCGGGAGGAGAAAGACAGGGGAAAAAAATTGTTGTAAATGTTGCCTCGGCATGTAGATGCACTTGTCCTTTAAAAATCCCCAATTATAAGAGTGACAGACTGAGAATCACCCTACGTTCTAATTACCGAGACACGGAAGAGGAGGGAGGGGGACGGTGTCGTAAGCCCCAAGACATTTCATTTTAATTAAACTTTGGCACTAATCAGAGACGGGAACCTCGGCGACGCACATCGCAGCCTGTGGAGATCACATCAGCCTTGAATCCTCAGTCTCAAATGGCATTAACGTAACTGGAACGTTCTCTTCCGTGTTACACCCACCATCACTTGTGTTATAGGCTCCACCCACGGGCGCCTTTATTAGAATAATCCATATCTCCCTATGTTTATGCAATTACATGTTGGCAAGTGGAGTGCATAAAATACAGGTTAGTTCCACATCAGAGTGCTGATGTAAACAAATGTTTTTTAATTGTTTGCTTCACTTATGAAAAGGCGTATGTGCTTTTTTTTATGCGCACTCTTCACACACACAAAACAGACCTTACAGAGACTAGAAACAAAAATGGTAAAATAACAAAAAAATAATAATACATCCATTAAGCATTAAATTCTTTGATGAGTAAGGTCAGAGTAGATTAAGCAGGCAAAAAGCCCATGGTAGGGAGAACCAGAATCACATATAACAGAGGAAGACTTGGCAGACATATGTGTTATACAGGCAAACACAACAATATGATAGCGAGGGTTTGTCGGAGAATTTAATAAGATTCTTTATAACTCCCAGATTATCATCACAGGTGAACAGAGACCTGGACATTTTTTGGAAGCAATGTGGAGCCAAAATTGTGGAAGCAATGTGGAGCCAAAAGACACCAAAATTGGGAAAATAATTGGGTCATTTCTTACATTAAAAATATCTAAAACAGTCCTATAGAGAAATAAATACTGATGAAAGAAGTTTCACCATTCCAGATTGATCCTCCGATAAGAGACAATGGTTGGGAATTGTACATGTATATGGAGAGACTTACACATGAAGGTGTACTACAAAGGGAGGGGTGTAGCTCAGTGGTCTGAGGCGGGGGGGGGGGGGGTCGAGCCCAGGTATCGCCAAGCTGCCACCCTTGGGTCTTTGAGCAAGGCTCTTAACCCTCTCTGTGCTCCAGGGGGGGGGTGCTGTATCATGCAAGGATAAACAAGCAGGGATATCACTGTGCATATACATATCACATGTATGTGTGACAAATAAAGGCTATTCTATATGAAGGTAAGTGTGATACTGATATTTAAAAAAAAAGATATGAAAATAATTTAGTCGTAACCCCAGTGATGGCTTTTTATTCTTTGTTTTCAATAAAAGTTTAAAAAAAAAAAGGATATGATCATTCATACCACTCTTTTCAACCATGGTGAGCAGAAAAGCATTGCCGAATGAACGACACATCAACAGCTACAACATCAGAAAAGCATTCATTTGGAAATATAATCTACTATTTGAACTTTCTTGTTTCCTCCCCCCCCCCCCTTTTTTTTTTTTTTTTTTTTTGATGACATTCAAGAACCGTTCTGTAATCTTCTGTGCATCTTTCAGTCTAAACATATGTCTCTCTCTCTCTCTCTCTCTCTCTCTCTCTCTCTCTCTCTTCTGCTCCCTCGGCGCGAGCAAATTCATGCCTTTTCCCCAAGAACAAGCCTCCCATTGTCTGTGTGAAGGTGATCTGATTTTACTCGCTAATTAACCCTAATGACGGCATTAATCAGGCTTAAACCACAACACGACTGCTGACGTAGCCTCGCGAGTCTTTTTCTCACTCGCTTATTTTATTCCCCTTCCCTTCCACACTGACCTCCCTCTCATACCCTCTGGTGGGACTCACTCCTCCATCGGCTTTTGCCCCATCCCTTAAGCGATGACTTGTGGGAAGTGCGAGCTGTCACCGCGCGGCACTCTATCTGAGCACTTTATTGCTCACTCCAGGTCACACTGACGTCTCTCTGCATAAATGATGGCTATGTAAATCACCCACAACGCCCTGCTGCTGAAGAGGCACAGATTTAAGGTTCTGGCAGAATTGCTAAATGGACAGGAAACCGATAGTCGAGAAGCTGAGCGAAGGGATTGAGAGAGAGAAAGAGGATGGGGGGGGGGGGGAGAGAGAGAGAGAGAGAGAGGGAGACCATTTATCACAGAGCCTGCAAGTAGCAGCCAATTCATCCAAGACAGACCAGAAAGTTCTTCGGCCAATTTCAAGCACAGCATTTTAAATTAACTCGCTGCTGGCTTATATGGATTTTTGCTTACAGTGACGTAGCTGAGTCATATCTGTGTTTACTGTGTATTTTACCTACAGTAAATCGTTTGTTTACTTTTTCCGAAAGGTTTTAGCAACTCCGTTTACTTCCGTTCCAAATACAGTACAGGTTTTGTGCAGTACAAAGTGCGTACAGTATTTTCCTCTTTTCTCTTATGATGCATTGTGCAGGTAGAGAGATGGGAAAATCTTGTTCCATTAAACTTCTATAGAATGACCTTCGGTTATCCAAAACCATATTTTGCTTAATATTTTATTTGATGTTTATTGATGTATATGCCAAAACTAGTCAAATCAAGTGTGGAATGGAATCCTGCAGCCACAACATCATTACATATTCGAGCGGTCAATGTAGTGAAGCCGTGTGGTTTCACAGTGTTTCATTTCAGCTGCTTTGTAATGTATTTAATTACATTTTCACATTGTACAATTTATATAAAAAAAAAGAAGAAGAAGAAAAGGAAATATATAACACTTGGATAAATTTGATGAATGGACTGTTCAAAAATGTGTTCTTCATGTCAGATCATATGATGAAGATAAAACTGTCCTGTTATTAATTAAAATGACTATGTTGTGCCTTCATCAATCAATATGATCCTGGTATATGGAAAATCGAGTCGTATCAATAAATAATATTCTATAAAGTCAACGTAAGATAATCAGCATGCCGTGCCTATATTTGACCTATATTCAGCATGCCGTGCCTATATATATATATATGTATGTGTATATATATGTATGTATATATATATATATATATATATATATATATATATATATATATATATATATATGTATGTATGTATGTATGTGTATATACATCACAGGGAGTCTGTGCCTATTTCAGGCGTCTATGGGCATTAAGGCAGGATACACCCTGGATGGAATTCCAACCCATCGCAGGGCACACACACACACACACACACACACACATTGATACACTAGGGACAATTTTTCCAAGGTGCCAATCAACCTACCGTGCATGTTTTTGGACCGGGGAGAAACCTGGAGAACCCGGAGAAAAACCCCTGAGGCACGGGGAGAACTTGCAAACTCCACACACACACATGGCCGAGACGGGAATCGAACCCTGGCAATGTGAAATGAACGTGCTAACCACTAAACCACCGTGCCCCTTATATATATATATATATATATATATATATATATATATATATATATATATATATATATATATATATATATATATGATCAAATATATACATTTTTGAATATGGTTCAACTCCAGTGATGGGTAGGTGGCTGATGTGAGAAAAAAAAAGCTCATCTCATCTCATAGGCATAACATTATGACTGGTGAAGCAAACACTGATTTTCTCTGTAATTATTTTTATAGGCGTATTTGCGTGTGAGTTTCACACGGGTGAAATCGTGACGGCTAGAAAGCTGGGTAGGAGCTTGTGTGGCTTTTCCTTTCGTTGGTCTAAGGAAGGAACAGTGCTGGAGCGTTTGCCCGGGTCATGGGGGATCGAGGATCATCGATACACGTGAAGCTAATGCTATTAAAGCCTGCTGGGTCAGGCCTGTTTTGGCAGCATACACAATGTTAGGCAGGTGTTCATAATGACGGGTGCAAATACTCTTCCTGAATATTCCATAAATCTACATATATAAGAGGCATGACGATGGTTCTTTTTTTTTCTTTAATTACACGTGACCCTTTTTGCAAGATCCTGTCCCAGAGAGGTCACAAGGAATATGGTATCTGAAGTGAAAAGTGTGTCTGTGGTGTCAAAAGTATATCTATATCCCCTATCTATATACCTGTTAATGAGTTGCTAGTCATTTACATTATGTAAGCTCAAGGACAATAAATGTATATATGAACCCACATAACATATAATATAATTCTAATTTACAAGCATGGTGCGTTTCACATCTATAATCTACTGGTTACATTATTTAAATAAATCCTGTCACGTGATCATCATTCCCAAGTCCCCTTTGGCAAGCTTTCCTTGTTCTAAGGGGGACATCTGCTGGTATAGACGCGAATGACATTCCCGTATGAAGACGTCGCTGCATCCATGGCTGCTCTTGGTCCCTGAGTCCTTATCTGGAGGGAATTTAAGCAGCTGGTATCACAGTTGCTGATTTAGCTTGTTCTTATAATCAGGTGTGTCATTAAATTTGCAGGTGCACGTTCTCATTCAGGGTGTGCATTTTACGCATTTGCTATTTTCGGCGGCTAGGCCCTCGTCTAGACTAGGGGCTCGCATATCCATATGCCTTTATGCATCCCTCGCCGCCTTGAGAAGGTCATTCGAATGACAACACACAGCAATCATCAGCGTAACTGCAGGATCCGTCAGTAAAGCTGAGGAGATGCGAGATTTATTTGTCCATGCGGCCCGTTTCGCTCCTCATCCCTTGATTACCAACAACTAATGCTGCTTCCTGGACTGCATATTTTATGATCCACGAAAACCTTTTTTTCCCCGATAACCTGTGACCGCTAAATATGATTAAGAGCGTCAGGCTTTAGGAGTCTTACAGTACACGTGCTTACAAAAAGCTTGTTGTTGCACGGCCGAGTGGGAGTTTGGCCCTCCAGTCCTACATATCTCCTGAGGCTTCGTCCTGGGCCAAGAGAACAATATGGGCATTATAAGCTGAGACACCCACGAGAATGAGCCTAGAATGTTGTGATATTAGATGCCTTTGTAGAGGGGGCTCAAGGCACGACGCGTAGTGCTGCCACATGCTGCTCGTGGCCAGGTATGGGCCGAGTTTGTCGAGTGCAAAAAGGGTTGAGTTTGTAGTGCAACGACTGAGATTTCATTCTTTCTCTTTCATCCGTCAACGCTTTTACATCGGTGCTTAAAACATATTGCTGGGACCGTATAACACTTCGGAAGAATTCGATGAAGAAACACGTCGAATCATCTCTTAACTTTTCTTTTTTTTTTTAGATGGCACTTCATCAACTTTTCACATTGTTTGTTTTTTTTGTTTTGTTTTTTTTTATCAAATAACCCTTATTTGCACTATTTTGTGTATCCGTCTCCACCAAATACCAGTTTTTTTTCTTTCTTCATTAGGATTTCCCTATAAATTTCCTCTCTGAATTAATAAACAGAATAGTTTCAGCATGTGTGCACTGTGGCTTAGCAGTTCGCCTGGAGTTTGCATGTTCTTTTCATGCCTCAGCGTTTTTTCTCCGGCCCCACCCCCTTCCCCGGTCCAAAAACATGCACGGTAGGTTGATTGGCACCTTGGAAAATTGTCCCTAGTGTATGAATGTGTGTGTGAATGTGAGTGTGTGTGTGTCCTTACGATGGGTTGGCATTCCATCCAGGGTGTATCCTGACTTAATGCCCTTATGCGCCTGAGGTAGGCACAGACTCCCCGTGACCCGAGGGAAGATCGGATAAAGCGGTAGAAGATGAATGAATGAATAGTTTCAGCACAGAAAGCGAGGAAGTGTAGCTAGTTTCTGTAAATGTTCCATAGGAACTTACAATCTACTTACCAAGCCTAATTTCTCAAGCAATTAAAACGCCACCCTTCTAGGATATACGATATCCCAGTTTCAAACGTATCAATAACCCGTTCGGAAAATACACGGCTGACTCTGTGAGGTAACGAAGAAATATTTGCATTCGTTTCTGAAACATCAGTAGGAATCACTGTCGGTCTCTTCACAGGCCGTAATGAAATGTGTAGTTCTGAATTCATTAGGAGATGAGTGACAGAACCTGGTGAGGTAGCTGACATTTGCTGCTGTGTCAATCATAGGAATATAAGAACCGTCAGGTAGATGTCTGGGGGGGGGGGGGGGGGGGGGGGGTACGAGGTGCCAACCTGAATGACAGGACATGCCAAGTAAATATAAATGTCTTCAATGAGAGGAACATTGGGTGTGCATCAGTCACTGACAAGAACTTGTAGTCGGAGTTATCGGTGCTAAACTGCGACATTGCTGCATTAATAATTACAGCAGAAATTCGTTTCCATATTAATGGAGGCACTGAGTGGAATCGGGTGAATTCATAGTGCCATTTACACAGACAAGTAGGCCAACTATAACATATTTTGCTGGGGGGAAAAAAATAACTATACTAAACAAAAAATTACATCCTACAACACATTCACCGGGGCACGGTGGTCCGGGTTCGATTCCCGTCTCGGCCATGTGTGTGTGGAGTTTGCATGTTCTCCCCGTGCCTCAGGGGGTTTTTCTCCGGGTTCTCCGGTTTCCTCCCCGGTCCAAAAACATGCACGGTAGGTTGATTGGCACCTTGGAAAATTGTCCCTAGTGTATGAATGTGTGTGTGAATGTGAGAGTGTGTGTGTCCTGCGATGGGTTGGCATTCCATCCAGGGTGTATCCTGTCTCAATGCCCATAGACGCCTGAGATAGGCACAGGCTCCCCGTGACCCGAGGGAAGATCGGAACGGATATAGCGGTAGAAGATGAATGAATGAATGAACACATTCACCAAATACAACTAAAAAATTCTCCGTCAACCACCAATACATACAATACAAATATCTGACCAAACACCATAACAAGATGTTGATGCTGTGTGTGTGTGTCAACAAAACCAGAACTGCATCGGGCCACTAGTATTACCATTTGCCGAGCATCCATAAGTAGGTGTTACCACATAAAACATCTAGAAAATATGGCGCCTTGTCATCACACACACACACCCATTCTTTCCCTCTCTCTTTTTTCCCCCTCATGTCTTTCATGCAGCTTTATGCCCCACTGACCGAACTGCTGTTTTTCCCACAAAAAGGATTAACGTGTGGAGGAAGGAGAGATGGGGAGGAAAAAGGGGTGGACAGGGGTTGAAGAAGAATGAGAAAAATGTAAAAAGGTCAATCACGAGTGTATTGTGTGTGTGTGTGTGTGTGTGTGTGTGTGTGTGTGTGTGTGTGTGTGAGACCCACATGATCCGGTGAAAGCAAGCGATATTTTAAACTGCTAAAAATCACTTTACTACTAGCACTTTGCTAGTAAACACTCAAATGTAGGTTGATAGCAAGTCACAATATTGATTTCTACTCATAGTTTTTCTATATAGTCTATTGATTTATATACATATATATATATATATATATATATACATATATATATATATATTCTATATATATATATATATATATATATATATATATATATATATTATATATATATAATTAAATATATGGCCTATGAGCATTTGAACGCAGGTTGAAAAAAAAGTGTGATACTGTTTCTTGTATGACATAGCACATCAAAATAGAACTACATAACTGTGTGTGTTTGTGTGTGTGTGTGTGTGTGTGTGTGTGTGTGTGTGTGTGTGTGTGTGTGTGTGTGTGTGTGTGTGTGTGTGTGTGTGTGTGTGTGAATGTTCAAGGAGCTGAGAAAGTCCAGTTCACATGACTTTCACATGGACCATCAAAGCCCAAAGGCAGCGCACACCCTGGGAAGGTTCATCACTTCATCACCAACATCAATGTTTAGTTCCAGCGCTGTTATTAATTCTGTCTTTTTTTATATATTTATTTTCATTTACATTTATAGTCTGTATAGTTTTGCATTTGATTTAGTCCCAAAATATAATACACATCCCAGACATCATCCTGCCTTGATGCCCGAAGACGCCTGAGATAGGCACAGGTTTCCCCGAGGCGACCCGAGGGAAGATTAGATAAAGCGGTAGAAGATGAATGAATGAATGAATAATTACTCATATTGCAATCTTTTTTTTGTAGAGTAATAAACCCAGAAATTAAAGAGGCCTTTGTATCTTACATATGAAACATGTTTTAGCACAGGCGCTGATATTTGTATTGTAGGCTGTGGCATAAAGTGCCTGATAGGACCGTCTATGGCATGCAAACGCAGCATCATGTCTTCTAATAATCAGCTTTTATATATATATATATATATATATATATATATATATATATATATATATATATATATATGTGTGTGTGTGTGTGCTTAAGATGTCTTAATAGAATTTCTCAGACTATCTGAGTCCGGTTCCTGGTTTGGATCACAGCCTGTGTAGATTTGTTAGTATGCTTGTCGAAAAGTGAATCTTCACTATTTAGTAACGATTACTTAATAACTATTAGTTATTTTTATCTGTAATTGCTCAGTATATATATTTATTTTTCTTCTAAAACCTGCCCCGTCCATGAGGATAGAGTGATGGGGATGCATGGGTTGCATTATATTTGGCAATTCGTTCAATACTTTTTATTCAGTAATTGTGTTTTCTCGTGTTTGTTTGTTTGTTTGTTTGTTATTTATATAAAAACCCAGCTCTCAATTACAGCTTTTTCAAGCGCTGTAGCGCTGGTTGCTTCCTGATTAATGCCTTCCTCGAATGTGCACTGATATTTGGTGTTTTTATCCATTGTTGTGACTTTCCATTTCTAATGTACATCTGAGAAAAGATTGTAAAGTATGTAAAGTTTATGTAATGTCATGAAAGCTTTGTGTCACGTGACGCTGCTCAGTCTGATCTCTTCTCTAACAGACGTTATGACATGCTCGTTGCACACAAAGGGAAGGCAGATGTTGTTACTGCCTTCCAAATAGCTTCATTTTATATGATCTTTATGAAATCCACTCCAATTTCCGTATTGTGTATATTCCAGACTCGAACACTTCCACGGGTGAAGGTGAACTCGAATGCACGCTATGGTTTGGTGTGTTTGACCTGCATGAATCTGTGTTGTGCGTCCCTGCACGTTTACGCACCTGTCCAACCCTGTAGTCCAGCACGAGTTTAATCATCTTAAGTAGGAAATAAACGCTGTGGAAACAGAACTTGTGCGTGAATGTGACGCGGTCACGCGGTAGCACAGAGCCAAGGCTTTCGGTGGTCACGCGCTGAGCCGCTATTTAAACGTTGTGTCTCGCTCTCGGGGCAGATAGAGGGGGCGCAATGCACCTTTCCTTTCAGGCACTAGTAGTAGTGGTAGTAGTAGTAGGCGTGAATTGTTGATGCACGCACATTTAGCTTCATTTCAAAGAAAAACACATTTATTTAGACCTTTGATAAAATATTCAGTGGGACTTTTATTATTATTATTATTATTATTTGTTACTTTTTGTTATTATTATTATTATTATTGCCATGTTCAGGATACAAGCCGTTCTAGTGCTGGGCTGTTGCGCGCTGGTTGTGCGCGCGCAGTTCCCCCGCGACTGCACGAGCGCCGAGGCCCTGCGCAGCGCGCGCTGCTGCCCGTCGCCGTTCGGCCGCGTGAACGACCCGTGCGGTGCGAGTCTCGGCCGCGGCCAGTGCGCGCCCGTGCAGGCGGACACGCGCCGACACGGCCCCCAGTACCCGCACGTGGGTCAGGACGACCGGGAGCGCTGGCCGCTTCGTTTCTTCTCCAGCTCGTGCCGCTGCACCGGCAACTTCTACGGCTTTGACTGCGGCCAGTGCAGGCACGGATTCACCGGGAGCAACTGCGACACGCCCGTGCTAGTCGGTGAGACGTGCTCATATTGGCTCATTTGCATAATAACGGCAATGCAGGCTTTAGGGTTAAATGTCAGCAGGAATATATGTCAGCGCATCATTTGCTGTATATGTCCGAAAAGAACTTCCCGTTTATATCTTTTAACTGGAAATGAATATTTTTTCAATGTTATATTGTTTCTTTATAAAAAATAATTATTTGCTTAATACCAGTGGACATTCATCAGGGATTTACATTTATGGCATTTGGCAGAAGCCCTTATCCTATGAATTGCCTCATGCATATAAATGAGCGTTTAACGAGTTAAGAGCCTTGCTCGTGGAACCAGGAGTGTCAGCTTGGTGTATGTGGGATTTGAACTCACAATAGAATTTCAAATCCCTTAGCCACTAAGCCTCCACTAATAGTTTAACTTTAAGGCTGTTTCACATTCAATCTGGTGCTATTTATTGCTGGTTCATTCCACAATAATCAACAGTGCACATTGGCCACATTGTCAATATTTTGACCCTGGTGTTGCACTGACTAGGCGGCTTAGTGGTTAGCACGTTCGCCTCAGGGTCCGGGGTTCGATTCCTGCGTCCGCCATTTATGTGTGTGTGTGTGTGTGTGTGTGTGGAGTTTGCATGTTCTCCCCGTGCCTCAGGGTTTTTCTCCGGTTTCCTCCCCGGTCCAAAAGCGTGTACGGTAGGTTTGATTGGCACCTTGGGAAATTGTCCCATGATTGTGAGTGTGTGTGCGATGGGTGGTGTATCCTGCCTTAATGCTCATAGACAGGCTCCCCGTGACCCAAGGGAAGATCGGATAAAGCGGTAGAAAATGAACGAATGAATGAATGTTGCACTGACTACCTACAGTAGTACCTGGATGCTTGGATCTGTTTTTTTTTTTCCAATAATAAACACCACAATTCATATATCCTTTTTCCTCCTCGTAATTATTATGGCCATCACCGTCTTTTTCTCTCAGTCAGAAGAAATATTCAGTCTCTAAGTCGGAGTGAGAGGCTTTCCTTCGTGAGTGCTCTGGACCAGGCAAAGAGGACCGTGCACCCAGACCTGGTCATCGCCACACGCCGCTACAACGAGCTGTTCAGCCCCGAGACTAACGCCACTATGTTTGAAAACATCACCATCTACAACTACTTCGTGTGGTCGCACTACTACTCCGTGAGTAAGACGTTTCTCGGCGGCGGGCAGCCCAGCTTCGGGGGCGTGGACTTCTCTCACGAGGGACCTGGTTTTGTCACATGGCACCGGTATCACATTTTGCATCTGGAGCGGGACATTCAGGTAAAAAACAAACAAACAAACAAACAAACAAAAAAGCTTGTCATGATTAGATATCAATTTCTTCCTGGTTTTGGAGACGCCTAGTCACATATATATATATATATATATATATATATATATATATATATATATATATATTTGATTTACTTGTCCAGAACATGTTGGGAGACCCGAGATTCGCCCTGCCATACTGGAACTTCGCCATCGGGGGAAACCAGTGTGACATCTGTACTGACGACTTGATGGGCGCCAGAAGCAACTTCGACGACAACAGCATCAGCTCTAATTCCATCTTCTCCCAGTGGCGCGTCGTGTGTGAGGGCCTGGAAGACTATGACACGCTGGGCACCATCTGCAACAGTCAGTTCTTTCTCTTTTTCTTCTTCTCCTCCTTCACACACAACGAACCCTTATGTACACCTTGTCCTCCTATGTGAATGCACAGCACCGGTACAACATCTTCCTATAAACCAGCATATCTGACTTGGCACTTCTGATCACATGAAGGTCCTCACATGGTAGAAAAACTCCGGGAATAATCTCGGGTCATACTGTGCTCCAGGGATTATTTGCATGCGTTTCCTCATTGGGCAAACATTGGACAAAAAAATTCCTAAGCAGATTAGAGTATGGTAGCACGTGTCTCGCTCACCTTGTGACTGTTAAGTCTGACGTTTGCCATTCTTTACCCAATTAAAGGACTTATCAGGCTGAAAGACACCAATTAATGATTATTGTTCATGTGTTTTATACATTTTATTGCCTCATGTATAAGGGGCAGGGGGGAAGAAAGACTTAATATATACCTATCTATCTGTCTGTCTGTCTGTCTGCTTCTCTGTCTATTTTATCCTATTACTCTTCAGGTACCGAGACCAGCCCGATCAGGAGGAACCCAGGAGGGAACGTAGCAAGGCCTATGGTGCAGAAGCTCCCTGAGCCTCAGGACATTGAAGCTTGCTTGCAGCTGACGACATTCGACACGCCTCCGTTTTACTCGACTTCATCGGAGAGCTTCCGAAACACTGTCGAGGGTAAACAAACAAAGCCAACTAAACACGCATATCCTGTACGCGTGGTGCCGCGACGGCTCACACAAGTCACACAAGTTCCGGTCACATTTTGAGTTCCTTTTTATGGAATCAATAATAAAAAGGGGGAGGAGACAGACCTTTCCGTTTGTAACAAGCAAGGAATATTCAGCGAGTAATCCTGTATATACTGCGATATTACCCCCCAGTAATTCGCATCCAATTTTATTACCCTTTCTTGTTAGGCTACAGCGCTCCCGAGGGTAACTATGACCCTGTGGTGCGAAGTCTACACAATTTGGCTCACCTGTTCCTGAATGGTACTGGGGGACAAACTCACCTGTCCCCGAACGATCCTATCTTCGTCCTGCTCCACACCTTTACCGACGCCATCTTTGACGAGTGGCTTCGGAGACACCCGGGTAACAATCTCTTTATGCTGTGCTAGCCATATATGTGCCATATATATATATATATATATATATATATATATATATATATATATTTATTTTTTTTTTTTTAGAATCTGCCGACTACCCGGTGGAAAACGCTCCTATTGGCCATAACAGAGATTACAACATGGTGCCCTTCTGGCCTCCAATCACCAACGCCGAAATGTTTGTGACGGCTCCGGAGAACCTGGGTTACTCCTACGAAGCCACGTGGCCTGGTATGTACGCATGCTATAATGACCATATGAGATTGAATTGCATGTTCAGCATGCCTGCTCTCTGATCTAATCCATACTCCAGGTTCCTCTCATCACGCCTTCTCAATTTCCTCTCCAGCCCGCCCCATCACTCTGACCGAGATCATCACCATCGCCGTCATAGCGGCACTTATCGTCGTGGCGATCATCTTCGCCGTCACGACATGCGCCGTGCGCTCCCGTGCCCATAACTCCGAGAGCAGACAGCATCTGCTCGGAGACCAGTACCAACGCTATGACGATCACGATAGCCACAGCACCAAGACCCAGTCTGTCGTTTAAGAACGCGACTGCGGCCCTCTGTAATCCCTGTCAAAAGTAGGCGACGATATTTTTTGTCATGGGATATTGTATGTGTTTTGAAGTGCCTTCATGAGTCATATTTAGCCAAAAGTCTGCTTGGATGATATTAAAAAAGGCATATTCTTGATGGTGCTAACAATTACTTCTGCAACTATTCACTGTAAATGTAACTGTAATCGGTTCTTATTTAACCGCTGTTGTTTTAATGAATATGGAGGCTCTAGTTCTGGAGTTAAATACAATAAATACTTCTTTTACCAAGAAATATTCGCAGTCTCGGAATTGTAAATGTATTGCTCAGCTTCTGCCACTAGATGGCAGTGTCATACAGGGGAAAAAGAAGGGTGGCGTTGAAACGGGATCTAAAACCCACACCTCGTTCTGTACCTCTGACAAACAGTGACCATTAAAGCCAAGCACTGGGACGATCAGAATTCCAGTAACCATCCACATTTTTGCACTTCCCTTTCTTCCACCACACTAATTAGTGGAAATGAAGTAGTGCATTAATTCAGAGTTCAGACCTGAACCAAAAATGATCAATTTAGTGCTAATAATAACCCAAAAATAACCCAAAAATGTCCTAAAAAAAATCCTTAAAAATCCTAAAAAAAAAATCCTAAAAAAAAAATCCTAAAAAAAAAAAAAAAAATCCTAAAAAAAAAATTCTAAAAAATTCCTTTAAAAAATCCTTAAAAAATCATTGAAATTAGGAAGACGTTTTTTTTTGTTTGTTTGTTTTTAATAAATGTATGGTAATGCATGAAATATCTTACTGGAATCTCAACGATACACAGCTTAATGACATAATGACACGTTATAATTATTCCTATACAAGGAATTAGTAATTGCATAGTGGTTTGTGAGTGGGCGTTTTCAAACCACATGTGGGCGTTACTAATTCACCTGTGGGCGTGGCGCACCTGTACAGTATACAGACGCGTCGTGCTATGGAAAGCCATAGAGCCCATTAATCGGTTCCCTTACTTTTGAAGTCCTTCAAAAATTTCAGTCTTCAAAAGTACTTTACTGACATGATGGTTTATATACAACGTTTCTAAAGCGCCAAAAAATATTTAAAATACATTTTATAAAATATTAGCAATGTGTTTAAATGAATAGGGTTGTTTATCGGAAGGGTTACAGTAAATATTTACAAAATATAAACATTACTGCGATGTGCCAGCAAGGGGTTTCGGTTTTCGCCACGTTCATCGTTCAAACCTTTATATATATATATATATATATATATATATATATATATATATATATATATAGATATATATATATATATATATATATATATATATATAAAAGATTGCAGTACTCAGTACTCAAGATAATGTGCTATGTAATACAGCTTTTGGTTTGGTTTGTCTAACAGGAAGGAAACTAATGCCTTCAGCACAAGTTTGCAGTATATGTGCGATTAAATGAAACCTTAGAAACACAAGAACGTGTGGCGTCTCAAATAAAGGTTTTGTGTCCACTTGCTTCATTTTAGGGTAACCGTGAGCCATCGGAAAAAAAACAGATTGTATTAACCACAATTTATAGAATAAATCATACAATAATTACATTGCTTGTTTTCTTGTTATCATTTATTAATATTTTTTTTTAAAAGGCACGGGGGTGTTTGTTGGACGGGGTTCTTTGGGATTTGTAAACTTTAACATTTTTGAAAGTAACTGCAATTTAATTAAACAATTTTTTTTCTCCGTGACTGTAATGAATTACTTTTATTTTGTAATTAAATTACATAACGCCGTTACATGTAACTAGTTACTCCCCAACACTGACGATACATTAGCACAATTAACAGTATTAGTACTAGTACCTTTTGATGACCTCATTATACAAAGGTACTATTATTAGTACAAGTACCTCTTTATTACTATACAAGTATTTGTGTTGTTCACTTCATATTGCGAGATATATGTGAAAATTCTTTCACACTAGCCAAAACATAAAAACTTTTTTTTTAAAAACCACCAATATTTCACATAGTGAATATCACAAAATAAAGTTTGTAGAACTCTAACAACAATATATATATATATATATATATATATATGGTATATGTGGCATATATATATATATATAATATATATAGATGTGTGTGTGTGTGTGTGTGTGTGTGTATACACATATATGTATATAAGTATATATAAAGTGTAAGGTACAGCCTCTAAAAATGTTACGACCCTTTTGGCCTCCCATAGTGAAGAGTCACGGCGCACACGCGAACACTTTTCTGGTCTCTTTATAAGCGCGCAACCAGCGACTCAAACCAGACTCGGTTCAGACTCGTGCAACAAACAAACAAACAAACAAACAAACTCCACGTTTCTTTTCTTTTTTTCTTGACATGGAAATGTACCGATTACAGAACAGGTTTCTTTAGACAAACCGGATCACGGGGAAAGAAGATCCATCTGAAGTGTAACCGGAAACCCCGGCTGGTTATTTCAGCGCTTTCTGCATTATTCACACGGGGATCTTGGAAAGGGATCGTATTATTATTCTTCTTATTATTATTGGTGTTGCTTTCTGGTCATGGAGGAACACAGCGGCGTTCCGGATTTCAGGGACATCGAAGTCAAACTGGGCCGGAAAGTCCCGGAGAGCTTGGCCCGGTCCATTACGCACCGAGCAAAACCGTGCGAGTCCAGTAGACCTCCGAGTCACTGCAGCGGCTCCGAGCTGAAACAACTGGAGAGCAAGATGCTGTTCCTCAGACAGGAGATGGTGAGCAAATTTTCTCCTTTAACATCTCTCTCTCTCTCTCTCTCCATTCATCTTTTCACACCATCTAATGCTCCATTAGACCCCCAGTTCCAAAATCCCCACTAAAAGGCTTTCATTAGAGAAATGCTACTAACTTGTGCCACTTTACGAGGTGCTTTTCCCCGCCGTGCCCAATAAAGTCTAATCCATATATATTTATAGTATACATATATAGTGCAAATTGTACATAGCAATGTGACTGGAGTGTTTGATCTGTCCATAATCTAATCTAATAGCGTTCCATCAGATCAAACATTGCTATGTCCCAAGTTGCACACTAGGAACGCAGAATGCTGGAAACTACCAATCCAATGGTTAAAGAAGGAATTTCTTTGCTTTCCTTCCACGTTTTTCTTGGAAAATATTATATTTATGGCTCGACTACGAGCTTCCACGGCCTGTACGGACACGGCCGAGGGCACGGCTGGTAGGACATCGACCCCTGATAACATCACCCTGTACGCCGAGTCGTGAGGAAGTCGGCGATTACGACAGAACACTGCTTCCGTCTGCTTTCCTAATAACCCCAAAGACACCGAGTGGAAATATATGTCGTGTCTTAAACACTCCCTAAGTGTTCAACATGTGTGTGTGTGTGTGTGTGTGTGTGTGTGTGTGTTATTTTTATAACATTAGAAATTCACAAATTTGTCCACACACAAACATACATTCTGATTTAGAAAAGGCTTTTCGTTAAAACGCCCTTTGCACGTTCGGGTCATCTCGGGCCTTCGTTAGGAACTGTACAGAAAAATGTACCATAGTATCACATTGCACCGGGTGCAGTAAATTATCCAGAGCTTAAATCAGATCCCTGTCTTCTAAAGGTTAAATGTTACAGAGGACTCCAGATGTGTCCTCCAGGGGTGAAGCAACCCTTTATGTCATGCCTCTTTTTTTTTTGTTGTTGTTGTTGATGATCCGGTCTGCAAAACATTAATGCAGACTTTGTCCGGTGTACCAAAAAAATAACACTATACTCAGCATGCATCTGTCTATCCGTCTATCCATCTAATATCTACCTTCTTATAGCACCAAGCATCTCATTATCATTCCAACCAATCAAGTCCACACCCAATTCTACATGTTTAAATCATTTTGCATGCTTTGAATAAAACAGATTGGACACGCCTCCTTGCATACGTTTAGATTGCGTATTTGATGACTCATCAAATATCTCTTTCCCAGCCCAGTCTCAAAATCTGATTGGCTAAAAAAAAATGTATAATTTTTCTTTAAGCGAATAGGGCAAGTACATAGTTACGTCCGTGAAGTAAATAATAATATTTGTTTACTATATGTTTGCGTCCTCTACAAAAGAAATAAGAGGCAGATTTTTTTTTTGCCCTTTTTCATCCTGTTTTCTTGCCAAAAGCACCCTGTGTTATCGTATTTTATTCTCATTTGTCTTTATTATGTCTGCCGTCTTTGGCCTTCTGGATTGCAAAAACGTCCCTGCTATACGTATTTACCTGATTCACACACGTTTTTACCATCGTCACAGATTGGACCAAATTTTACTAATTTAGTGTGTGTGTGTGTGTGTGTGTGTGTGTGTGTGTGTGTGTGTGTGTGTGTGTTTAAGTGTGCATGCTCGCACATGACCTCAAACAGCCGGCCTGGGGCTTGTCTGGTTGTCCTGCTCTTAATGTGAGTGATAACCCATGGGGTCAAAGGGCCAGGTCTCAGATCAGTTGTTAAAAGCCAGCAGTAGCACATGCAGCTGGTTCTCTATACACACAGTCCTGCATGCACAAACACCCCCGACACACACACACACACACACACACTGTTTTGTATCTAGGTATCCAGGAATGATGTCACCTCATAACCTCACAGCCAAAATAAATCCAGTGTGAAAGTCTCCTCTTCTCTATATATGGTAATTCGTGTGGTTTGTTGTTTTTCAAAATGCACATCTCTTACACGGAGATTCATCGTTCACCTGGTTTTAGTGAACACATTCGGCCTGTGGAGCCCAGTTGGTATTCTCTCTCTCTCTCACACACACACACACACACACACCACGGCTTAATCTTTAATCCAATCAGGGCTTTGCCGGTCGACCCCGAAGCAGGCTCCGGCTCTGGAGGTTTCACCTGCCGCTATCCTTCTGCCGCAGGGTTTTTACCCGTGGATTTGTGCAACGTTCATTTCATGCCGTTTGATTAGACACGACATGTTTAGTGTTTCGTAGTCGTTTTATATGTCGACTAAATAAAAACGGATTTCCTTGGTCGCTTCCTTGCAAATCTAAAGGTGCAGATATTCCGAGACTTTACAACGTAATCATTCATGAGAAGAAATCAACCTTCTCGTGTGAAGGTTGTCCCTGGTGGGCATGTAGCACCTATTCATATTTTTTACTGCTGATGAGCAAGCGCTAGTATACAATTTCGATGTCCTTAGATTGTCCTTGAGACTAGTTAGGACGTCGTGTAAAGCATGCGAATGCGGGCCAATCGGCGTGCGATAGGATTCGCGTTCGATTTCTCGCCGTCGTTATACGGTGTTTCTAGATAGCAAACCACCACAGGGGAAAATGTACTAGTGCATCAGTGAGGGAAAACAAATATTACATGTTTACAGCCTTCATAAGGGTTTAGCTCATTTCTAAACACAACCGGGAGAGGAACGTTTTTGGTTTTTTTCCAGCTCCCTTCTTCTTCGCAACGTCATCGCACGCGACACGTTTGTGCGCGTCAGAAACGCGTCGCACGCCTCCGCGTCGCACGCCTGCGTACTAAAAGAATCGTGTCTTTGTTGTTCTACACGGAAAAAATCTGCGCATTCGCCAATGTTTTTGTAATTCCAACTACGGAAACATGCTTTACAGCACTAACTATAGCAGATGTGTTTTTGTCAACAATCATACATCAGATAATTAACAGACAAAATAGTCCCTGAACCAGAATTTGTACCTCAATGATAACAAAGTCTGTGTAACACAACTTTCTCATTCACATTCATGTGTCTTTTTTTTAATATGAGGACTGTACTTGTAAAACCACTAAGCTACTTTTATTAAGCTAATGTGTTTATTTGACTGAATATAGTGGTAAACCTATATGTCGTTATTTCCACACCCAAAGAAGAGGGCTGAGGATGTCCTCGCTCGTCCGAAGAACATCCGTCATTCCCCTGTGTTATATTTAGTCAAAGTAACGCGAGGGACTAAGTGTAACCATATCGCCCTGTCTCGACACGTCCTCGCATCTAAAGACGCCTTGATTTACTTTACAGCCGCCGAGCATGTCCTAATGTCATCTGTCACAATGTGTCATGCACCGATAGCAGCTCACAGCATGTGTTACACGTGCGCTAATAATTTCAGCATGTGTTGCCGAGACTCGGAAGGCTATTTTCACCTGTCGAAAAGGAGCATTAGAAGTATTGTTTCACCTCCTGGAGGAGAATTTTGTGCAGTAGATTTTATTTTTACCCTCGTCTTTTTCACAGAAGGTTACAGGTTTCCAACATGTCTTCTCTCACTAGGATTAATATTACCATATCATATTTTTTCCTTTTTTTTTTTTTTTTTTTTTTTACAATTAAATATGGCAATATTCTTTCACTAGGGACACGGTGGCTTAGTGGTTAGCACGTTCGCCTCAACCTGCAGGGTCGGGATTCGATTCACGTCTCCACCATGTTTGCATGTTCTCCCCGTGCCTCAGGGGGTTTTTCTCCGGGTTCTCCGGTTTCCTCCCCCCGGTCCAAAAACATGCACGGTAGGTTTGATTGGCACCTTGGAAAATTGTCCCTAGTGTGTGAATGTGTGTGTGTGTGTGTGTGTGCCCTGTGATAGGTTAACATTCCGTCCAGGGTGTATCCTGCCTTAATGCCCATAGACGCACTACATAGGCAGAGGCTCAAGACAGGATAAAGCGGTAGGTTGATTTTGTAAGATGAATGAACGAAAGAATGAATACTACCACTGAAATGTTACCGTGAAATCTTAACCACTTCATCAACAAAGCCAAGTATTACAAATCCACTCCACCCCCCCCCCCCCCCCCCCCCCCCCCCCCCCACCCCAATAGTGTCAATGAGGGGTGTTCTCTCCTTTTTTGCAGCAGGGTGCTCGTATTTGACCGAGCGTATGCTAAGGTTTCTTTTGTTCTTTGTGAAAGACGAAAAGGGGGCAAACCCCGGTCAGCACATAAACCATCTCGGGGCACACTAAAGACAAACCTATAAAACCTCAAGATCCTTAGAATATTATTAGAACGGAGGCAATAGCACTTTTCATTAGTCCGGAGCGTTTTAGTCTCCGCATAACCGCTCGACCGCTAGCTTTGTATTATCTCCACCATTGCTCTCCGTGTTCCTCCACGGCTATGTGGTGAGTTGGTGATCCCATGAATCCAGGACGTAGTCACAATCCAAACACTGGCCTTATTATTGGCCGGTGGCAGCCGATTTATGACCGAGCTGCTGTGTTGAACCCGAGCTGACAAACCGACTATTCTAGCACTAGATGAATGCCAGGATATTTGTAATTCTACTATTTTTGTATTTGTTGTTTTCCTGTTGCTTCTGCCATCGTTTTGCTTGGATTCACATGCGCCGTCGTTTGCATCCCATTTGGTTCCTTATGTCACAGCTGAGCGCGCCCTGCAGCTGGAGAGCCACAGCTTTTGCTTTGTGTTTCTGTAGCTTGCATGTCAGTACAGCACTGACGGAGTGCCGCATTTCTGCATTTTAATAGCGGAGCATAGCTCAAGGGCTGGGTCTATTCACTAAACGACGCTGGCACGGTCTCTCCCTATGTGTCGGCTACACTGTTTTAGATACTTTTCCAAGTCTCATCTCATGACTAGGTCATGTTAGGGGATTGACAAGTAGTACTTTAGAATAGCGCCTTAGCCTCCTTGTATTTGTTTGTTTGGAGAAGGTGAAGGCAAATTAACTTTCACAACAAACCAAAACCAACGTACATGGCAACATTTACCTCAGGTGTGTTGGAAAATCCATAGGTTAAATCTGACTTTTTATATACAGTCACATAGGGTCCTGAAAATGTGAAGAGAAATAGTATATATTATATGTATCAGGTTACCAATGCTAATTCCTTTATTTATTTTTTTCCTCTCACAACAATATCAAAACTACATTGAGCTAGATTCTCCTTATACCTCACTCTTTGTCACAGCCATGTAGAACTTTGACGTCAACATATCCTTTTTTTTTTTACAAGCTAAATAAATCAAGTTAAGGAAAAAGTCATTGAATACTGACAATAGATCGAATCTATATATAGTTCGTCTTCAAGGATAGAGCAATGAAAATGATGATAGCGTTAACTAATTAGTGTCGTTTGAATTTGTCCAACAAAACAGGCTCATCTGAGGGCCATCGACGTCAAACTGATGCAGCAGCTTCTGTCCATCAACGAAGGCATCGAGTCTATCCGCTGGGTGATGGAGGAGAGAGGGGGCATGGCCAGCCGGGAGAGCAGCTTAAACGGCAGCCTGTACAGTCTCTCGGATAGCCAGGACGCATCTCCGCACGGGAGCTTCAGCAGCCTCCAAGACAGGACGGACGAACTGGATGGGATTTCGGTGGGCAGTTACCTGGATACTCTAGGGGAGGACTTGGAACATTCCTCCCCCACTGACCATTCAGACAGCTTTCATGACCAGTCCATCATCAGTGACGAGCCGTTCGGAAAATCTCCGCTTCGACCCCGAGTGGACTCTGACGAGTACTACTGTTTCAGATAACACTAGGATAACTGCAAAGGATTCTGTTCCTGAATCAGTTGGTCATTTTAAATGAATGAATAAATGTTGTTGTTTTTTCAGTCAGGAATAATGGCCGTTTGCTCCTCTGAGTTCAGCACTAGCTGTTTAGCACGTGCTGCTACTGCTGGGAAAGAAATGTCTATGATTTTGCTCAGGAGTCGCCAGATTTTACAAGGCCGACCTTTCGAGGTGAATTGGAGATCCTAATCACCGCGATACAACAGCAGTCACGATGATTATTATTATTATTATTGTTATTTTACAGAGCAGCATTTCCAGGCACTAAGCCTTTTAATACTGTGCGCTACATTTTTTAATTATTCCACAAGTTCTTCTTTTATTATTGTATAGTTTCCCTCAACGACGTGTTTTGACGTTACACACAGAGCATAGATTTGACCGAAAAGGGAGCCGAAGGGGACATTTCTTACACTGAAACCAGAATGTCACTAGCTGTCAAGTAGCAAACGCCAGAGATTAGCACATATTAGCATAACATAACGCCGGTTCACACACAAAACGGTGAAGTTACTGAAGTAACACAGTTCTGTTAATGGTAAATCCTTGCGAATGCCTTTCGAATTTGCGTGTAGCATGAACGTGGAGCGACGTCTGTGTTTTGTCACGTACGTCACGTCGCTACACTTTCTGGTCGGTGAAGCATTGGAGGGGGGGGGGTAGAAAAGAAACGCTGGTTTGCAAGTGAAGTGCAATTTCTTGCTATTATGCCAAATTGTTTGTAGTGACGCAAATCTTTACCATCATTTTAAAAGCTAACAACTGAAATCCTTTTCCTTCCCGTGTTCTTACCAAATCTATATTTCTTATTGAACTGTTGACACTGTTTTTTTTTTATAAAGAGGAGTTTCGAGACGTTGTTTGTACCGTGTACTCTGAACATCCCACTGAAGACATAACAATGATGTGGTTACTAATTAAACATGGACTTGCGTGTGTGTCTGAGTGCGAGTGCGTTGTGTTTCCGATGTACTGTATAAAATCAAACAGTTGCTCCTAATTTATTACTGTACTGTTTTTAAAATTGCATTGTTGTGGTGAAAATGTTATAATATATTGTTCCTGAGAGCATTTGAGTGTCTGATTTTTGATCCTTTAACTACTCCTTAGAGAAAGAGGTGTGTGTGTGTGTGTGTGTGTGTGTGTGTGTGTGTATATATAAACGTGTATATATATATATATATATATATATATATATATATATGTATATATATAATTATATTATATTGTATATATATATATATATAGTATGTAAGCCCATATACTATACAGTACTGTACATGTTGTCTCCCACAGTGCTAGAATGTAAAATGACAGTTACCCCTATATGTACTGTTATTAATAGAAGCAAACTTTCTGTGCTATGTGCCGTCAATGTATTTGGTGTAGGTACAGTAAATACAGTAACAATTGTATTTAATGAAAAATACAGTAAATGCATACTCACCAGTAATGAATGAATTAAACTTCATGGAAAAGTATAGACTGGACCAAAAAAGTCCATAAAAATAATATTCGGAGGATAGTTTAACTATTATTAGTTAGGTTAACTCTGGGGCATCCCAATTCTGAACTGCAACTTTGCAGGGATCGTTTGTATTCACTTTGGAAGTAAATGAGCTGAGAAATAACATAGTAGCAATGTGTCCCATTTTCATCTGCAACCTGTCTTTTTTATTTATGTATTTTTATAAGTAATTAAGTTCCTTAGGATCGGGGCACGGTGGCTTAGTGGTTAGCACGTTCGCCTCACATCGCCAGGGTCCGGGTTCGATTCCCGTCTCGGCCATGTGTGTGTGGAGTTTGCATGTTCTCCCCGTGCCTCAGGTTTTTTTTCTCCAGGTTCTCCGGTTTCCTTCCAGTCCAAAAACATGCACGGTAGATTGATTGTAACCTTGGAAAATTGTCCCTAGTGTATGAATGTGTGTGTGTGTGTGTGAATGTGTGTGTGTGTGTGCCCTGCGATGGATTGGCATTCCATCCAGGGTGTATCCTGCCTTAATGCCCATAGACACCTGAGATAGACACAGGTTCCCCCGTGACCCGAGGCAAGATCGGATAAAGCTCTAGAAGATGAATGAATGAATGAGGTTCCTTAGGTAAGGAACTTCCTCAGGTCTATAGACTTGGCACATGATGGAGTTTGCAGGTGAGCAGCTGATTTTATTGAGGAACTGGGCTTCACACACACACACACACACACATCCATGTTCAACCTTGGCAAAGACTACTCCCGAAAGCATCAACCGGATGTTGGAGACCAATCGATCCCAAGATTGCCTTTTAAAAATTGGAGGTATTTTTCTGTTTTTCTTATTATCGTTCATCTGTTTTTCCTGTCAGAGTTGTGTATGTACTGTATGATTGTTACAGACCTGTGTAACAGTTGGTCCAGGATTCATGTTGTGCAACACTAAGAGCAGTTAAAGTGTAGTCATTTCTGCAGAATGTTCCAAACATGTGAGGTTAATGTTCCTAACAGCCATCCTGGTAATGTCCTTACGCATGCAATCGCAAGTGCAGCTGTTCGCTTTTTCACGGGCTAAAAGAAAATGCGTATTATGCTACTAATTACTACATTTAAGAAGATGTTAAATCACTTCTAGCCCACTGCTGAAATAATTTTTGAGGTAATTCGAACAAACATGGCTTGCAGTAAAAAGTTGCTAGCGAGTGTGTAGCCATGTGAGACTTTCTTACAGGCGGTGTAAAGATCAGTGTTTGTTTACGGCTACAGCAAAGAGATCAGTTTGTAATACAATAATGAAAATAATAAAAAGCATAACTAGTCTTTACAGTCAGGAGTATCTGTTTGTTACTCTGAGGTTAGCGCTAGCTAACCTTTTTGTAAGGTCATTTCCAGACTACCTTCATAACATGGAGCTTAGCGTTCCTTTAAATGTGATACATACATTATTAAAATACTTTTGGTATTAATATAGAATTGTTCCGTAAAAGAGTTTGATATATATATATATATATATATATATATATATATATATATATATATATATATATATATATATATATATATATATATATATATATCTATATATATATATATGAAGCATAAACGAGTAAATGAGGATTTTTTAAAACAAATTAGCTAGACACATAGCTAATGCTAACAGAAGTGGAAATAGGACATAACCTTGAATTATAAACTTCATATTTATGTTATTACTATGAAACAGCTTTTTATGGTTATAATTTGGATAATTTCACAGTTTGTGTGATAAACTAGGACATGGAAAAGGTTTTAAACTTTTTAAAACATGTAGGCGTTATCTTGTCAGTCTTTTAAGCTAAATTCTGCTAAAAAATGTTTTTAAAAAAAGCAATACTTTAATGATTTAAATTGTTGTTATGGGAATTGTATAACCTTCATAAATCCTTCTAAGGATTTGTCACCATTTTCTCTCAACAGTAGAAGAGTTTATAGCACTGGGGGGACAAATGCAGTAAATACGGTAAGAATTTTATTTAATGAAAAATACAGTAAATGCATTGTATTGTATTGGTTTAGGTTTTTAGCTGACTGTCGTGAAATCCATATGATGGTATCCATGTTTTTTTTTTTGTTTAACA
The DNA here is from genome assembly GCA_030449085.1 of Kryptopterus vitreolus. Taxonomy (NCBI): domain Eukaryota; kingdom Metazoa; phylum Chordata; class Actinopteri; order Siluriformes; family Siluridae; genus Kryptopterus; species Kryptopterus vitreolus. The sequence goes on along the minus strand of JACRUU010000028.1, from coordinate 7,804,384 downwards.
AATAAACATGTTTTGTATTACAATGCGATTAGGGGCAGTCGGCGCTGATGGTTCTGCAGATAATTTTCACCTTGTCAAATCCGGAAAACAAACGCGGAGTGATTAAAAGGTGTCCCGAGAACCTTTTAAGGGTAAAAATGTATTCAATCAGCGCACAAAGGGTGTGATTAGTTTCAAGATGAAGTGAGCAGTTTGGCATGCGTTTGGTTCTCAGGGAGTAACCTCTATAGGAAAAGAAACATTTCACTTTCTTGGTCTTTCAGTGCCTATGGTCTTGAGAACAGGTTTGTCTGGTTGGGCAAACGGCCTGAAGTTTAAATTCCACTGCAGGCTACTTATTCACCAACGATGCTGAGAATTAGTTTACTTTCCACAGGCAGGATCACAGCCTTGCCTTTTGTACTCGCCCTTGCCGATCACACCTTTTATAAATCTCCACTTTACGCATTTAGCCGTCCTTCGCGCACTGAGCAAGGGCACCACTCCCTTAGTATTCCGATTAATCTGGATTAAGGCGAAATAAAATACAAAAAAAAAAAACAGAACTCCACGAAAGCGCTCGTTTAGTGAAAGCATGGTTTCAATTGCAAGCACTAACATGTCAATACATGTGTTTTTATTGTGTGGCTTCATGCTTCTTTAGTCACCCAGCTGTTGTGTACACATGAAATCTGAGAAGCTGTTGCCTCTTCACTTTCTCCATTTATTTCTTCGCCAGTACAATTCGTGCAGATAATGACGTTTTTTTTTTTTATTAATGTCGTGTTTTATTTGGATGCCTTGGATTACACAGCTTGATTAAAGCATGTGGTGTTTTTTTTGTACATTTAATAGTTTAATAGACATTTAATAGTTTCCTGCTCTTGTTTTTATTTTTTTTTCCAGGATTCGCTGTGTTTTTTAAATAAAGCTATTATTTTTAGGATTGAGACTAGAACCACATTAAAGATGTGGACTGTAAAGATAGAGACGCTCGTATAATTGACAAATATATAATAGTTCATTCAAATTTTGACATTCAGGACAGTCAGTAGTTCCCATACTAAACGTCTTTTGGTCCACAGGGAAACATTATCTTCTCACACTTGGTATGTAAATGTGACCTGACTACAATTCCGGTTTGCATAACAAGTCTTTCAAAGTCTGCATAAGAAAGACCAAAGGGTAAACCCACGGTCCCTGTGGTGGAGCCAAGAGAAACAGACATTTATTCATCTAGATTAAACATAATTACTCTCGCCGGGGACCTGGTCGAATCACAGAGAGAAAGGGAATCTCCGTGAGGGATCGTTAGCAAATTAGACCCAGACAGGGCAGACTAGGGAAACTAATACCAGGTAATACTGTGTGAACCTGTCAGCGTTGGTCAGTACGAATGGGGATACGCGTTACGACAGCACATCAAAAAGACCTCTGATCTCTGAGGGAGTGTGAGAGAGAAAGAGACTTTACAGAAGCCAGCCATGGAAAGCGGGATTGTTCGCACAAACCGAGATATACAACATAACAATATAGACGCTTTTGTGTTGCCGCATTCAACTTCACCCTCTGCATAAAGCTATGCATTATACTCCTTTAGAGTTAAGCCCTGCGAAAGATGCTTGCCTCAAGCACTATTTCCCCTGAAAGAAAGCATTTAAACCCAATGAATGAAGTGGAAGCTAGAATGAAGAAAATCCCTCTTTTTTTAGGCTGACTGTGCACTGACATGCACACTATCACCAAAGCTTCTTCAACACTTCGTTTTAAATTCCCTCTGTTAAATATTACAGTTCATGCTCAAAGTGTGGGAAGGTCTGGAAAATGTATCAAATGGCCTATACGGGTAACATCAGGTTTACCATCCAGAGTCACGTCTCGGGTCATTCAAAAGAGAATCGCTATTTAATACCCATGCCTTGAAGTCAAGCTCATTCCTGTCATTAATAGTGATCCAAAACGCGTATGGTTTGTGTGGAACGTGCGCCGCAGTCTTGTGAGTTTTGCAGGAAAATATGCCAGTCTGTCTGCGTTCACAGCTCTTGGGTGGAAAAAGACTCCATGACCAAGGTTCATTACTTACAGCTGATAAAATATGCCATATTCTCATAGCAGCTTGGATTTTCTTTAGCAAAATCAAACCATTCAATTATATCCCAGTTTCAGTAAAAGTTCCCTTTTTTAATCATCATAAATAAGTTATAAAACATTATAAATCGCTGGTAGTTGTGAGGCGGCCTAATGCGTACTTGTGCAAGGCTTTCTCTATGTTATAGAAAAATGAATGAGGCAGGTGGGAGCTCAGTGGTTAAGGAATTGGCCTCTGGACCGGATAGTCGCAGGTTCAAATCCCACCACCACCGCACCACCACTACCAAGCTGCCACTAGTGGGCCCTTGAGAAAGACCCTTAACCCTTAATTGCTCAGTTGTAAGTCGCTCTGGTGTAAATGTAACATGTAATATAACAATGCAACACAAAACACAAAGCTTGACTGAAGGTGATTCTTTTACCAAGTCAAAATGTATCAGTTTTATTTTGCAACACAACCTTTAGAAAAAAAAAAAAAAAATCAGTTTCATTCATTCACAGTGAAGCTGTTGAAAACAATTGAACCCTTTCTGACCAATCAACATGAAGCACTCGTCAGCTCCGTGGTGTAAAAAGGATTGCTAATCAATTTAACACATTGTCAAAGCAACTGTTAATCCGATATTGATGGCTAGCCGGGGCATTGTGAATAACGCCTCTGAAACATACCAAAACTATAATAGAATCATGATGTAAGGGCAGCCTATAAACACTTATTTATTTTATTAGACCTATTTATGGAATTTTTTTTGTCACTACTGTAGAAAACCAAAAATCTTAAAATGCTAGCTTTGATTATGACTCCTATGTTACGCAACCCAAGAAATCCAGTCATCGGTTATTATGTAACTTTAACATGCCAGCAGCAATGCAACGTAATGGCTTTTTACCAAATGTTTTATTGCATTTTTATATGAGAATGCCTATTTGCATGTTAAAGCAAACAATGATTTAGAGAGGGTGTGTGTGTGTGTGGTGGGGGGGGTGCCTAAGGAAGAAGGAGAAGAAGGCAAGGAGAGCAGTGAGGGACTTACAAGCTGGATAATGGTGGTGCCGAGAGTATTATATTTACACAAATATCAGTTCCACATCACAGCCGTTTAATTCCAATAATCGAAGTAATGATCATTTTTGACTTTTTGATTGGCTAGTAAATACTTAATAGGTAACTATAGCTGTTTTGATGATGTGTTAAATACACAAACATGGTTACCATCAAATTTGAAAGAAAACAAAAACATCTGGATAATTTAGCTTATCTCATACCGGTTATGATATGAGAGACACATCACATTTAGCGTACAGTACAGTGAAAACGCTTTCCCGCAGAGCAAAAACTAGTATTTTGGAATTGAATGTACATGCACTATATGGACAAAAGTATTGGGGCACCTTGACTTTTCCGGTCTTTCCCAAACTGTTACCTCACAAGTGGGATATTTCTATTTCCATTACATTTTTATTACATTTACACTTGTACTTAGAGACCCACAACTGTTCCAGGATAACAATACATGTGCACAAAGCGTTGAATCTACTATAATCTGCTATATTTATTAAATCCTATGAGATCATGTGAAAAGTACAGTAGCTAAAAAATAATTAGTATTACAATAAAAAAAACAACTCATGACCAAATATATATTAAAAAAAGATATAGTATAACCATTAAAGGGCTTCCAGTGTCACAGTGTGATAAATATGTGCAGTGGGGTGGAAGGAACGTGGATGTTAAATAAAGGCCTGGAGCTGTTCGACTGCATACAAGCATAGGCTGCTTGAAATTCGTCATTTGTCGGGGTGAGGTTATACTTACCTATAAAGAAAAGTAACAGGCCCCAGCATGTAGCTGTAGCTGATGTTTCAGTAGCATGCTGCCATTGCCCATAAGGCATTGCGGCGTGTTTGGAATGCGGAGGACAGGAAGAGATTGTGGTTGCTGTGGTTACGGGAGAGTAATGGCGATGGTGCTACCAAACATGCCGTTCCAATGAGGTATTAATTTTAATATTAATATGGATTTCTACTAGAATACTTTCTTAATAATATAATATATATATATATATATATATATATATATATATAGATATATATATATATATATGTGTGTTTGATGAAAATGAGCAACACAGCTGCATGCATCTTAGCTCTCCTGGCTCTTATAATGGCACACTTGGCATCAAACTCTGAATCCAAATACTATAAATCTGTTTGGATGACAGTCCTGTCATTACAGTAGAAAATTACTTTCTGCATGCAGCTGTGTTGCTCATTTTCATCAAACAAACATCATAACAAAAGGATAAAGTCGGGACACTTGTGAACAAATTAATAGGGTAATATATAGGTGTAATCTTATTTGTAAACAATTCATCCCAAAGCAAACTATTTTTTGAATCAGAAGTTATGAATATAGTTGATGAAGTGGAGTGAAAGAGTAACAAGTCCAACAAGATCTTACAGTGAAAACCTATATCATTTTTCCATGGTGTGAAATTAGCTGTAAAATGTTTGGGCTCCTAATATAGGAAATGCCCAGGTTTTGCAGAAAGGCATTAATACATTTTTGTCCAGCGAAAATGACATTATTTATCTTTACATATATTTGGGTATAGGGGCACGGTGGCTTTGTGGTTGGCACGTTTGTGTCACACCGCTAGGGTCCAGGTTTGATTCCCGTCTTGGCCATGTGTGTATGGAGTTTGCATGTCCCTCCCCGTGCCTCGGGGGTTTTTTCTCTGGGTTCTCCGGTTTCCCCTCGGTCCAAAAACATGCACGGTAGGTTGATTGGCACCTTGGAAAATTGTCCCTAGTGTATGAATGTGTGTGTGAATGTGAGTGTGTGTGTGTCCTGTGATAGGTTGGCTTTCCATCCAGGGTGTATCCTGCCTTAATGCTCATAGACGCCTGAGATAGGGGCACAGGCTCCCCGCAACCCGAGGAAAGATCGGATATGGCGGTAGATGATGTAGAATGAATGATATTCGGGTATCAATATTTTGAGACTGATGGTGCTATTCTGATCTTGTCTGCAATTTTATGAACAAATTATGAACAAATCTGCCACAGAAATGTTTGACTGCTCATTTACTCTCAATGTATTACCTCCCCCTTTTTTTACTGTTTATATATGAAATTTAATCTTTATTTCCTTGTATTGTATATATGCAAATTATTTATTGTTATATACTGACTATATATACTAATTATCGTAGCGTGAAATGCATTTATGGTTGAATGATAACTGTATTTCGTTGCCATGTGTACCCATATGTGCAGTGACAATAAAGTTGAATCTAATCTAACTCCACCATTGCCGCTGCTGTCACCTCTAGCTGCTAGAGTTGGAAAATGTTCATTCCCGACAAAATGATTTAGCATATTTCTTACGAAAAGAAGAACAAAACAATAAACGACAAGATAACATTTCACCTAATGTTTCCTTATTTTTTTTTCATATTTTTTCACAAGTCCTGATGAAAAACAAAATAACCTTAAAAGACCTAATATGAAATTGTGAGGTTTGGGAGAAGTCCAACAACATGGGAAAGAGCGGTGCTAAAAAAAAAAAAGGCATTAATAGCTCTTCATTATGCTGTTGGCTAAAAGTTAAAATAGAGTGGATTCGTTTCATTCCTATCGAGCACTTTTGTTCTGACCGGCCGGACCCAAGTGCATTTCTCACGGCTCAATAAATAGCATGGGTTGGAAAGATGAAAGCATAGTTTTATTATCGTGGTTGTTGTGTAATCTTCTGCAATATACTTCAATCTTCATTTTTTTCCTTTTTTTCTCAGGACTGTCTGAGCAACCATCGTTTAACACGAGCTCCCGACCTAACCAAGCCATATTTCAGTCTCCTGTACACCCGTGAATACTGTATAACTACCCTACACTTGAATTTCAAGGAAATAATCACAGTGAAGGATCTTCTCCCTGTCCATAATTGTGTCATTTACTTCTGCCATTCCCCTCGCTCTATTGAAAGACTAAACACAATTATGTCGCTTAAATCCCGAGATAGCATCTCTACTGGGTCAAGTAGCAGGCGAGCCGTAATATCCGGATACCATTAGACAGAGAAAAGGACTGGAAGGGTTCGAAAACTGGAGGTATTTTTATGGAGATAGCACTTGAAGTGCTTCTGGATGGACTCCAGGTCCTACAAATGATTTCACCATAGACACATACACAAAGCAGGGCAACACCACTGGCGCCGTGTCTTCGTAGTGGATATTTCTGTCTAAACACCGCTCTGATGAATGAGTGGAGCGGGCTGCCGGCCAGAAAGGCCAAGCGGTGAGTCAGAATTACACACTGAAGCATTTATTGCCTATATGGAAAACCAATTTTGAGTCGTTACCGCTGTTGTAGACAATAAATCAGATGCACGATCAATGGGTGGTGCCTTCTCGATACTCCGTACTGAGGAAACGATGTCCGTACTGAGGAAACGTCACAATTACACTGCGGAGTTCAGATGTCACACGGCCCTGTAATGATGTATCATGTGTTGTTTATTGGGATCAAACATGGACCGTGAAGAACAAAACAAGACCATCAGGAAATCCCAGTCAACAGATGGACCATCACTCTAGCTCACTCAGGGTGGTTAACAGCTTTGATGTGCAAGCAAACACTAACTGTAAGGGAATGTAAAAAATCAACATAACTCTCTGATGAGTCAAGGGATCTCTCTACCGAGCACCATTAAGTAAAAAAGACACGATCGTTTTAATTATTCTGCATTTGTGCATATTTTCGTTTGTTAAATTGGGGGATTATGTTGTGCATAAAGTGGATTAGGTTCCGCTTTGTGTCTGAGTGTGTGATTCAGAGTGTGTCTTCTCCAGCTCCTGTGGAGTGAGCCACCTGTCATTCCAGTTGACACTACTCCATTGTGCATGGTAAAAAAAAAAACCCTTTTTCGGGTGAGAGAGACGTCTTGTGGGATCTCCGAGTGAGAGCAAGAGGAAGTGTGCTGAGGGGATCAAATTCTACAGACATACAAAGACGGACACATGTGACTCTGTTTCCGCCAGAAATAGGGAAAACCTTACACTTGTTCAATGAAAGGGTTTTTTTTCCCCTTTTGCACTCATGCTGTATTCACAGTGTTTGCTTTTTCTCACTTAACTAAAGCTTTACTTAATGCTGTCCAATTGTTTTGTTTTTAATAGCATTAAATATGACAAAAAAAAGTCATTGTGATAGTAACTATGCTGTTTAAATAGGCTATATATCTTTAAAGAGCATTATTACTACCACGAACAACGTTAATGCTAATGTACGGACAAAATGAGCATTACTTTTCAAAATAGTCTATATTACAGATTTTTAATGCTCACTTGTCTGTACTGTGCAAAACAATATCACAGCTAATTTTGCATTCGGAGGCATAATGGGAGATTAAAAATCTCCACAATAAATCTGTACAATTACAAAAGATCCCAAAAATGAATCCTGTAAGTCAGGGATCCCCAGACTGTTTTCACTGAGGGCCACCGGTCACTCTGTGGCCCTTAACAAAAACATTTTGGGGCTCCCTGACTTACAAGATTCATTTATAATCCTTTGTAATTGTACGTTTTCAAAATAAGCCATTTACATGATTGAGGCCATTATCTTCTAGGATGATGCATCGAGCCTTATCCTCCTGACCAAAGCAAGCAGTTTATTTTTTTTAGGGATTGTAGAGTCCTAACCTAAAGAAACCAAATGTATAATCTTGTTCAGGGTGATAAGTTGTCCTCCAGCGACAACTTCTTGTTGTATCCGGCCTTGTACTGAAGAGTTATGCTAGCTTCATGTCACGTCAGGCCAAAGGCAATATTGCTGTTAAGTCCATGTAATTAACCCAGGACTAATTGCTAGGGGAAGCAAGCTGGAATGCGATCAATATAGAAGCCATGTGGAAAAGAAAAATCCAATTGCACATGGCCATGTCATGACTTGACATGATAATAAGCTAACAAATAAACCTTCCTGAAGCACTCTCCTGTTTGTCACATGACCACAGTCATGTGACATGTTAATTGCATTAGCATGTGCTAGTTCTCCTCTGGAATTTTGTACAATGGAGATAAAGACAGCAAAGGGCCTGAAACAGCCAAAGAATTTCAAGCAGGCCGTGCTTTGTTTACATAGCCTTTAGCTAAATGCTAGCAATCCCATATTCTTTAACAAAAGTCTCCACCACGGTCACGGAATGTCATTTCATTTTCTTCCACTGTTAACAAACTTGTTAATGGTAGAAAAAAAACATAACGTTAGCTCTGATTTAAACAACAGTGGATGAGAATTAGCATTTATTATGTTTTCCCTGCCTGGCAATATCCAGTGCAAATGATTAGCATCAGTTTATATGGTCCAGACAGACAGAGACACTCAATCAGGTGGCAGATGTGACCGTATAACGCTTCATTATGAAGTACGCTCTCCCCGTGGGAAGATTGTCGAAGGCTTTGTAATACATGGCATGCGCTCGATTCCATGGCGGCCCACCAAAGGAGACAGCGAACAGCCAGAGACTTTGCTACGCCCCGAGACTCTCTTCAAACAAGTCTGGTGAAAAGGGGACCATATGTGCACGGTGAGGGCTTAATTTGGATTAGAGTTTGGATTTGGCTTAGAAGCTAGCATTAATGATAAGATTTAGCATTGAATGTCCAGTAAACATATTGAAAAACATTACCATGTGATTAAGAACAGAGGAAATGTTTGTTTGGGAACGCTTGAATTGAAATTAACGGGGCATTTAGTGAGCAAGAGTCCTCGCTAATTTTGTTGACTATTGATGCAATCCACATTTTAAACAGTTAGGGTTTCACAGGCCCATATGTCTTTATTCTGTTTTCACAATACCAGATGCAAGAGTCTTTCCTTGTCAAATTAGGCAGTTTGTGTGTATGCGATAAACAGTGCTTAGATGACAAGGTTGTAAATTGTAGATAACCACACATGACATCCAATCCATCACTGAATCATGTCTAACTAATACAGTAAAGGTAGGGAGATACAGTTCATAATTTGCTGGTTACCATCATACAATGGATGCTTGACTCTCCATCCTCTTTTGCGGCTACTCCCATTAGGGGTTGTCATAGTGCAAATTTGATTTATCTGCCACTTGGAATGTATTGGCCTTGTGCAAATCGAATGGCTTTGGACTTACAACTGAGCAATTAGGGGTTAAGGGCCTTCCTCAAGGGCCCACTTTGTGGTGCTAGGGGATTTGAACCTGCGAGCTTTTGGTCCAGAGAGTAATGCAATGGGTGTTTGACTGTATATGTTTTAAATAGTAGAAAATCATTATAAATTGTATATATTTCAATAAAACATGGATTAATAGATCTATAGAACAGAAAATATAGAAAAGAATAGAATAGCCTTTATTTGTCACATATACAATACAACACAGCACAGTGCAATTCTTACTTCACATATCCTAGCTTGTTTTTGGACTCTCGGGTCAGAGCGTGGGGTCAGCCATGATACAGCGCCACTGGAGAACAGGGGGTTAAGGGCCTTGCTCTTGGACCAAAGGCTCGCAGCTTGGCGATACCGGGACTCGAACCCCCGACCTTCCGATCAGTATCCCTGTTCAGGACTGCAGTTGCAATTCTATTTCAGTATGATTATTAAAAAGCATTATGGGAAATGCAAACATTTGCACTGATCTGGACGTTAACCAAGACTATAAAATATGTGTATATATGCATCTCCCATATAAAATACTAAAGGATAAGTTGAGGTGCATATTTTCATTGTCATTAGAGGTCCCAGCATGACAGTTCATCCAAACTTCGTAATGCGTCTTAAGCCCCGTCTGAGGTGATAAGATAATAATACCAGTGTGGGGGAGACTACAGCATGTTCAGTAAATAAAAGTGACAGGGCTGCAAGCATAGCTAAGGTTTAAGCTATGCTTTTAAAGCATGGGCAAAAAAAAAAAAAAAAAAAAAAAAAAAAAGAGCAACGAGGCTTTGATCATGTTCATGACCACACTTCACTGCCCTGATTAACACATCAAAGCTTCACGTTTTCATGACTGGGTTTTTTTTTTTGTTGTTTGTGCCTTAATGGCCCACATAACACAATACAAAGACTCAGATCCTGGGAAATCTTTAAACATTCATTCTCCAGGTTTATTTTTTTATTTATTTATTTTTATATTTTTTTATAACATACTAAAAGATCTTATTGAAAACTTTAATCTCTTTTTTTTTTCCATACGTTAGATCAGAAATAACATGTTCAACAAGCAAATTCTTCAACACATTTACACTCACAAACTTTGTATATAGTCGAATGATATAGTAATGAAAACATGACAATGCAGGTTGGTTCTTTTGCCACCTCATAATTATTGTAACAATGAAATCAAGATTTGGACCCAAAAAAAAAACCCCACATTGCATAAAAACATAACTGATATTTATGTGATTAAAAGAATGACCGACTCGGACAAGAAAAGTGGAGAGATGAAGTTTTCAATTTCCGGTACATGGCTTACTGAGCTTTTTATGATGATTTGCTGAAACACATCAAGTAGAAAAATCGAATCAGAGTCACATTAAAGAATCGTTCAAAATAACAATTTGTTCATGAACGACCCATGACTAAAAGATAATCGGTCATCTTTTCGACCCAGGTAGACATCCATCTATTTAACGCTGCTTGAATTGAGCCAGAGGTTTTATGGCTATCCTCTGGATTGTTGTGACAACCAGGAATCGGTTGTTGCATCACAGTAGCGCCAAAGTGGACTCTTCAGATCTCCCCAAAGGTTGTTTATTTAACTTTATCTGGACAGGCTGTCATTTTATCGCGAGTGTGAATCGTTGTGTCACTGTGAATCTTGGCCAATCATTAACACGTACTGTCAAGGCACCATAAGCACCCCATGCTAATCTTGAGTAAGACGGTTAGTGTGGTTACATAAGCTGACATCAGCTCTTATGTCTGTGTGTCAACACCTGCTTGTTTTGATTGCTTGATAGTACGTTTAGCGCGCCTATATGAGATGTTTGCGTCATGTAATTGCACGGCACGAAACCACAAAAGGCCGCTATGTTAAATCACATTTAGGCGTTGCTCACCCGAACAGCGTTGCAACCCTGTCATTGGGGTTCAGGTCTAAATCGCAAAATCAGCTGGAGCTACATGGTTGTCTCGATGCTACTTGACGCCGTAGAAAGAAATAACAGTTTTATTTTTGTCCTTATTCACGGTCGAAATAAATATAGCTGAAATATTATAGTAATATTAATATTATAGTATCTTTTATAAGAAAAGCCAATCGCAACCTATGAATAGGGAGCCATGGTATGTCATTTTATGTTCAATACTATAAACAATATTTTTTACTTTAGTTTTATGTAACACGGGTGCGAGAATTAAAGCCTGTGTTTATTCCCACATTTATTGTGCTACTAATTTATTTCGCCAAACGAACCAAACTATTTTTCCACATTTTAATCTAAGACCACATCATAAATGTAAACATAATTTTTTTTTTTGTTTAAAAAAAATGTAGGCTGGGATTTCCATATCCTCTGACTTTTTTATGTTCATATTATTTATACAAGTAAAAATACAGAAGCACACTAAATCTAAGCAGTGGACAAATTCATCATTCATCTTTATGCCAAACTTGCCTTTGGATTGCGAAATAAGTGCAGATCGAAGCAGTAAATATCAATAACGGCGGGAAATAACGTACAAACCTTATTTATTTTGGCTTTGATGAATGGCAGACGCACTGAAACTTATGGGCGTATTTTGTATATGTAAACACTGACAAAGTTTTGTACACTGTGGCTTTATTAGGACAGAAGTGGCCCCAAGTGAATGCATACACAACATACAGACATACACAAACACAACTTACTGAGTTATATGACTAGTTTGTGAGGAGAATGTGTAGATTTATATATACACCCTTGTGAAAACGAAGTATGTTTGTATTTATTAAGTGCACATTCAGATAATATATTTATAATTGGAATAAAAGACCACTTATGTGAACATGTATGTATTTTTTAAACATTTCAAACTTAAGCAGAATAACAATATTTCTCAACCCAATTAAGTGCACGTTTTAACAATGCACTTTGTGCTAATGAATAATTCATTTTTACTTTAAAATACATTAAGTTATTAGGTTTTTATATTGCTTTAAGAAAGTGCACTTGTTTCTTGGTAGTGACTAATACACTAAAGCAGATGTACAGTAACTGATTTTAGTTTCAACTAAAGGATGACGTCCAAAATTGTTTAATGTACTGTAAATCTGTTTAGTCACAGTATGTTTAATTAAAAAATATAGTGTATTATTAACTGACATTAAAGTATATCTTTTTGTTCGTGTTAATTGCTTGTCACTCACTGACCAGTGCACTTTAGCTATACTTTAAAGACACTATATGTCTTTATA